>JBBPSJ010000226.1:0-38678 GCA_038093535.1 Boletus reticulatus
GACAAAATCATCTCTGACTGAGGTCCACAATTTGCCTCCTCCTTTGCTCGAGAACTAGGACGTCTCCTCAACTATGATATCTCCCTCTCCACCGCTTACCACCCACAATCCGATGGTGAAACCGAACGCGTCAACCAAGAAGTCGAAATCTATCTCCGCATCTTCTGCAGAAACAACCCCGCTTCCTGGGCTGACAATATCTCTCATGCCGAATTTGCCCACAATCACCGCCCTCATTCCGTAACCAACAAATCTCCATTCTATCTCATGATGGGATATGAACCCCGTGCCCTTCCTTCGGTAATCGCCGAATCTTCCCTCCCGGCTATCGAAACTCGACTCAAAAACCTTTCTGCTGCTCGAGACAAAGCCCTAGCTTCCCATGAACTCGCACGACAAGTCATGTCTTCTCGAAACAACCGAGTTTTCACACCATTTTCCCTTGGAGATAAAGTTTGGCTTGAAGCCAGAAATCTCTGCCGATCAGTAGTCAACCTGAAATTCGCACCAAAAAGAGAAGGACCCTTCGTAATCACCAAGGTCCTATCTCCTATCACTTATCAACTCCGCTTACCGAAAGCATGGGACAAGAAGATCCATCCCATCTTCCACACGTCCCTCTTATCTCCTTATCGTGAAAATACCATCCACGGAAAGAATTTCCCCGCTCCACCGCCTGACTTAATCCAAGGCGAAGAAGAATATGAAGTGGAATGGATCTTACGTCACCGCAGAACTCCGAAGAACTGCATGTTCCTGATTCGATGGAAAGGATATTCGGCCGAAGAAGACTCTTGGCTCCCAGAACGGAACTTGAAACATTCAAAATCCGTCCTCAACGACTATAAGAAGCTTCATCCCTCCGCCTTCTGCTCTTAACTGCCTTCGTCCTTTACCACCATGTCCTTCCAACAATTGTCCATCTCTTTTGAGCTGTCCGTCACCGCCTCCTCTCCTCCTCCTAGTCCCACCTCTACACTCGCTGAACCCAGTTGGGGCTCAAACCTCACTGCTGTCGCCGAGCCTACTACCCGCACCACCACGTACTACCCTGTCCAAATCCCCGGAACCGTCACCATTGACAAACCCATCACCATGACCGAACCAATCCGTGCTCCCATCCCTTCTTCCCCGATTGTCTTTCGTACTACTAGAGCTTCCTCTCCCCCTTTCGCTACCCCCAGACCTGTCCTAGCCGTTGAGATCCCCATCTACGCCAATGCCATGAGAGAGGGAACTCCCTCTGTTCGCTACGTAGATAACGTCACCCACTATATCTGCGATACCGGTCTAGCACTACCCATCGACGCCCACCTTAATCAGGACTCCGCATTCCTTGCCCTTTATAGAGCCTTTCAACAAACCCAACGACTCTCCCTTGTTACCAATGACATCACCCCTTTCGTCAACGACCGAATGGATCGTGAATGGGTCAAAAAGATGCAGCAGAACATTTTACGAGAGCTTCACCAGATCGTTTATCAGATGGAATTTGGCGAATTTTTACAGGAGATTGACCATTATGCTTTGGAACTTGCTGCGGCTGGAGTATACCCCCTTTGCCCACAAGACAAAGACCGATCCTCGTCACCCTCCTCTTACCATTCTGCGCAAGTACCTTCTACTCCCTCCGCGTCTTCCTCCCCCCTCTCACCTGAGGAATTACTTGCCGTCGAAGAAGCCGAACGAATCGCCAACTTCCAACACCATCCACCATTTGGAATACTACAAGGACCACCTCTTCTCCCCTCTGACCCTAGATACCGCGACACCTGCTGCCACTGCCATCGACCCGGGCACTTCCAACACAATTGCCCAGTCTATCAATGTCCCATCATGGGATGCAGACAATGGGCACCCGGACATAAGCAATCCGATTGTCCAATTGCCACACGTCGCCCCTCCCTTCTGTCTAGGTTATCCACAGGTCCGATGGTCCGAGGAACTCTCTCCAATCGTATCGCTGGCCGCGGACATGGTTGTAGTACTCCTGCACCGGTTACCTTCACGACTCCCCGCCGCGGTTCTTCTTCTTCTTCTTCTGGTTCCTCTCGTCCCTCTGGTTCCGCCCGTTCTTCGTGCTCTCATCGGTCTTCCCGCTCTGGACATGCTATTCCTATCCCTCCTCCTCGTCGTTCCGCTTCCCCTCGTTGTCATACCCCTTCTCCTGAATTAGATGACCCCATTGACGAAGTGGGATATGCAAACATCTCGGGCTCTCTGGGTTATTCTGATTTGTATTGATGAGATCTTTCATCGTGGTCTCAAGGCTAGTACGGGGGTAATGTTATGATTCTCTTTTCTTTTTCCTTTGCTTGTACAACACGAGACTTGCACGACTCATCTCTTATCTCCATGGACTTATCTTTTACTTATCATTGATGACTCATTCTTTCTTCCCCATTGTTCTGTTGGCGTTCCGCCTCTTTCCAATTGCTTAGTCATCATTCCTTCCATCATATTCCATCAGTTTCTTTACTTGCCCTAAAGGCTTACATATCCAACATATATATGTAAGCCCTAGATATGATTCAAGCGTTTCCCCACGCTTGAGCTCCTTTGTATTTCCCTTGTCTCAATCAATCGCTCTTGTCTCTCTTCGAACCTCTGGTATTAAGCCCAGTAACCTCGGACCCCTCGTGAACGACTCACTTGGGCATTGAACCTTCGAACCCCTCTTGATTCTATAAGCCTTCGTCGTGCTTCTGACTCGACGCTCGTCTCGCTCCTCGACTTATCAAAGGCTATGCTCATTCCTACCCAGACCAAGCGTAACAGTAGGCCTCTAATCTATATGAAGGATATAAATGGGATGCGCAGCATCCGCAGTCCAAAGGCTATGTGTGCGCAGCACGAATCAATGAAATATAAAAGGGGCTATACCACAGCCATGAAGTCTGAATAAGGGACTGTGGCAGAGACAGAACAGAAGTCTATATATGGTATAGACAGGGCGCTGTGTGAGACAGAAAGAGAAGTGAATTGAGAGAACATATCTGGTACATATGTGGAGGACAACTCCACTACAAATACAGCCGCATACAGCAAGAGAATGAGTCTGTGGACGAGTGAACAAGAGAGCGTAAGGAAAAAGTGGTACCCCCTTCATAGACCGTAACATCATCTAGGTGACCACCTATTTCAAGCATCAAGTCATAGACATACCGCTGCACTGCCAATGATCAGAACTGGTCTAGAGATGCTATGTGACCCACCCATGCATATGAAGCATGAAGAATGCACTTTTATACTTGCAGAGACATGCAGAATCCAATGTGAACACAATGCTCAGAGTTTGTGCCACCAAACAGTGCTGAGACATCAAGGCATACCCCGTGCATGGTTTGGCCCACATGTAGTAAGTGACAGAAGGTGGTGTTACAGGTGTCACTGTTTCCACCATCACATCAACTCAGTGACAGTCTGCGACACTAGTTCCAACATCCTTCGAGGTGTTGTCACTGAAACTCGGTACTGACATTAGGCATCACAAAAATGCCTTGGTCCTCTCATAGGAAGGCCAATGAGAAACGGAAATGCTGCTGGTGTGGAAGTACCTGTGGCAAATCGAGTTGTTACTGACACTATACTGTGGCTGTAGCACATGCTTCCTTATCATACCAACACGCCCTGAGCCCTGAGTGCTTGAGCTCTTATAGACACTCTCATCCATCCTATGGTCACTCCACCTTTATGCCTCCTATTTCATGTCTCTTTTGACAGTTCTGCACCCATCTGTCATCTCAGCTACCTCAACACTGTGCAGCCAGCTTCGCTCCAACTACAGCACCATCAATTGCATTTGCCATGGCAACATCCATGCAGACAGCATCCTCCAGACCTTTTGTACCTGCTTCTCCATGTTGCTGGAAATGACAGCACATTACCTTCACCTTATCTGTGCTCATGTCCACCATCCGTACTGCTCCTGCCTTGAAAGACTATGTGCATCCAGATCATGTGGTTGAATGAGGGCAATTGCTAGCCTATAGGGTCACGTCCGTCAAATGCATCATCACAGAGAAACCCTTCTTGAAGATATTTGGTAAATGCCACTTTCCCTCGGAGTCATCATTTCCCAACCTAACCTATTAAGGTATCTGCTTTGGCCACCAGATCGTCGCAAGGGCCCTTGGTGAGTCCTGCCAGTGTGTGCAGAATCACAGCGGCTAGGCCACCACTTCCTCTCATTGATGATGAGTGGCACCACCCATGCCACTGAAACAACAACAACAATGCTGCTGCCGCACCACTGCCATTACACCCCCTCGTCAATGATGACGACGCTGCGTTGTCATCATCACCACCACCAGTGCCCCCCCACTGGCACCACCACCGCTTCCCCTCATTGACAACAACCGCACAATAGCACTACCCATGCCACCGAAATGACGACAACAATGCCACTGCTGCTGTGCCACCACTACCATCACCACTACACTCCCTTGTCAATGACAATGACGGCATGGTGGCACCACCCGGCATGCCACTGAAACCATGGTGATGACAACACCGCTGCACCACCACCACCATGCCATCGAAACAACAATGATGACGCTCCTCCACCACCACCACCTCCACCACTCCACCACTGTGCTGCCACCACCATCACTCCCTCGTCGACAACAACAATCACATGGTGACACAACCCATGCCACCGAAACGATGGTGACAATGATGCTGCTGCACCACCACTACCATCACCACCGCACCCCCTCATTGATGATGACGATGACAATGCTGCTGTGCCACCACCACCATGCCATCGAAATGATGATGATGGTGCTCCTCCACCACTCCACCACTCCACCAAGATGTCGACAATGACAACATGGTAGCACCACCCATGGCACCACCACCATCACACCCTCATCAACAACAACAATGGCATGGTGACACAACCCATGCCACTGAAAGAGCACCCATTCCCTGACCTTCCCCCGTCCCCATTATCCATACAAACTCCATGTCTTCCTAGACACTCAGGTGGATCACTCGCTCACTGTGAGTCAGTCGAGGAAACTAATTTGCACTATTCAGCTCTCAGCTAGAAAGCCGTCCCCTGGTGGACCTCACTGACCAAGTCATTTGGGACTCTACTATCCAGATCGCTGGCAGCGCATTCGGTGATGTGTACAAGTGCAGACACTATGCGTCAGGGTCTTTGTCTTTGGTATTACATTACTTTCATTCGTCTTTATTGTACTCATATCTGATAGGTTGCTGTGAAGAGTCTGAGGTAATTTGCATCCAAAGATCCTGAAGAAAACAAAAGAAAATTGGAGCTCAACAACAAGGTCAGTTCCCATCTTCGACCTATCAATTCATGGATTAACACTAGGTGGCAGATTCTCCGACGAGAACTCGGTCTTTTAAGAAGACTGGAACACTCAAACATTGTTCCCTTACTTGGTGCAACACATGGTTTCAGATCGATACTAGCTGCAGTATTACCTCAGATGGCAAATGGTACCCTACACTTTTTCCTCAAGAACAAGAGCCAGACACTCTCAATAGTCAAGTGACTAAAGCTGGTAAACTGCGAAAGCCATGTTTACCTGGGTGGTGCTGACCATATGCAGGTGTGTGGGATTGGATCTGGTCTAGATTACCATGTGTTCTCGTTGTTGCTCGATCCTCCACCTTTTTTATTCCATTATCTGTGGTAGTACATTCATGTTCCGTGTTCCACGGAGACTTGCATAGTATATGTTTAGGGTGTCCTGATCATAAATTCAACTAGACCAAGACCCTGGAGACACAGACGCTCTCAAGACACTGGTTGATAATACTATTTATTTGCCCTTAGAAAGCTGAGGTGTGCTTGAACCCATCAAGTCTGATTGGGAGCCTGCGCAAGATTTCTTTGAGGAACGCAAGATCCAGAAGGCAGATCTCGGCAGAGCAGGGGGATGGCATGGATGAAGTTATGAATTGGATAATGTGAGACTATACATTCTCTGCTCCTGCCTTGGCATTCTGATAAAGCTATCCATCCAGCCCAACATTGAATATTCCCAATCTAACCTGAGTCTCCACCACCCCACTGGTTGTGCATACTCAGCCCATCTGCACTCACCCTATACAAACACATGCTTGGACAACAATGACTCAGACAACACTGTGTCATCATCACCACCACAACCACTGGCATACCCCCACTGGCATGACGACAATGACGACATGCCATCACCACCACCACATCCCCTCATCGATGATGATGCTGCCACGCCACCACCACCATAGTGTCAAGGATCTGCTCAATGAAATGTCTGACAAAGCCATGCACAATTTCTCTGCTATCATAACACTGGGATGTTTTCCAGTCGTCATGTTCCCCATCTGCCAGTGGTTGCTCTATTAGGGGAGGGTGTTCGGGATTCACAGAGTCTATGGGTCAGCAGAAACATATAGTGGGAGAAGTCTGCATGCTGCCATTGATGTGCAGTTGATTGGGTGCTTGCGTAAATGATACTGGTATGTGCATGGCAGACTGGGTAAACATATATTCACATCTCACCTTGCAAAGTTAGATGTCTTTATTGATCCCCTTTGGCATTGGCCAGAGTTGGGCAGCGAGCTAGAATGGGTATGGCATAAAACCCCATTGAGTTGTTGTTTCAGGTCCAGACCATCCAGAACCATAACATCTGCCTCTGCTTGCAATGAATGATTCGCTGCAGAACGGAAGAAGCCAGGTATTTCCTACAGGCAGGATTGGGATCAGACTCTCCTTAAGAATAGGTAGGGTATTGTCATCTTCGCTTTGGTATTTACCATTTTCTTGGTGTGCTCAATCAGGTGAGTTGGGGTCTTTGTGTTATGGTGGCATCTCACGAAGAAATCACAAGACGATCATCGCAACTGCACTCCCTGCCATCATAGCCCATCTCAAGGGAGGAAACAACTACAGCTTGGTTGGAAGGTATGTCTTCATCATCTCCAAATTCCACCATTGGGCTCACACATGTTATATTAGTGCATATTTGCTTTCAGCTGGCACGTTTGGTCTCCTCTATGGGAAGCTGTCCGATATGTTTGGTGAGATTCCTCATTGACGAAGTGTGCATATAAGCAGTATTTCTTACCCGCAACCCAGGAGGGAAACTGGTCATCTATTCATGTATAGCTATATTCCTGGTATGATTTCACTTTCTTGGGTTGAAGTGTATGTACTCTTTTGCTCACCCGCGACTTCAGCTTGGATCAATGCTTTGTGGGCTTGCGCAAATATGATCCAGTTGATTGGGTGTAGAGCACTCCAAGGGGTTGGAGGTGGTGCTCTCACCCAACTTTCACTGATTATTATCTTGGATATAGTGTGATTGACAGAGTATGCATGCAAGAATCATAAACCATTCACTTACTAGTCTAGCTGATGGTCCTGTAGGCGGGGATGGTATGGTGGATTATTTGGTGCTACGTATGGCATTGTGAGGTAGTCTTCTCTCACGTTCCAAGCCTTGGTTTGACTAATGCTGTTCTGGTTGGTGTGGCTGGACTGCTCTTTGGTGGATAAGACTACAATTTTCCCAAAGCACCTGGAAAATGATTAAATCAACCAAGGCTCTAAACATGCCTCTTGGAGATGGTGTTTCTTCGTTAACTTGTATGTGTTTGCGAGACACAATTCATCACTTCTAACCACCAAGCTCCAGGCCTATCAGTGGTGTTGCAATGATACTATTGTCTATCTTCCTCAATGTTCACCCACCCCCGAAATGGCCACTTCGCAACCAGATCACCGAGCCTGAATTTATTGGACTTTTCAGTCTGGTTTGAGGTGTCGTTTTCCTCATAGGGTTTAGCTTTGCCAGGAGAGCTGTGAGTATACTGTGTTATGTTTGGGGATGATTGATTTGAAGAGACAAAACCTTGGACAATTGTACTGCTCGTTGCAAGAGTGACTCTACTTGTTTTTGGTGGGGCAAATGAAATGTTCACAAGACATTCAGCTATTGTATATAACTCACAATCCAGATCCAAGCACTCAGTTTATCGCACAGCTTACCCTAGGCTTGTTGTTCATCTTGTGTGTTTTCTACTGGTGCCTGGTGCAGAGATGAAGGTTAGTAGGTACTCATCCATGCTCTGGATGAACCTCTTTTGCGACATGGGGTGGCATTCTGTATGGTCTGTTTCCAAAACCTATCATCAAGTTGTCACATCAGAAACCCAATGAATGTACTCATTGATGTGTCACCCCCCTTTTGGGTGTGGCAGCTGAGGATTACTCACTGGATCCTGATCTCATTTGATCATAACGCTGTCAGTTGCACAGCGTGCCAGTTGGTCATGGTCACAAGCATGACCCTGTGCTCAGCCTAGGTCGTGTCAAGCATCTGGTACTATGTGGAAGAAGAACCGCCAGATTTGCCTCACAGAATGAATAGCTCTAAGGCTTTCCAATACCCAGACATTCCAAACCCAATGTTCAAATCAAATTTATGTTCTACTTTCGGACATTGACCTAATCTGTGGCCTTCCGACGGCTTGCCACATCCATCATAATTTGTTGATCGATCAAAAAGGGAAGTGAACATGTGATGCTCAAGGGCTCAGGGGAAAGGTCAGGTGTCGGAACCTGCATAACTGACCCTGTCATGGTCCTGAGTGTATAAAATCTTCAGGGAGACGCTGCGGCCATTATTAGAATACATGAAATTTTGTGGGCGATCGCTTACCCCACCAAATGTACCTCTTCATGTTAGGCACACACTGTAAGTCGTTATATAGCACCAGTCTTGGCCCCATACCTCTATCAGTTCAACCCCCCTGCCGTCTTTAAGCAGTCTGGTCGATGCCCTTGTCCTGTGGGTGCCACCATGACTATGGTAACCACTCCTTCTGTCACTGGTGTCGACAAGTGGCTACCTAGACAGCCTGCACATTGGCATCCTATAGGTGAAATTATTTCACCACTCATGTACACCAATGATCTCATAAACTTGTGAGTGCAAGTGTCCCTTCCCTGTCTACAATATGCTGACTCTACTGTTCATCAGCGATCATTGGGACCACATACTTATAACGAACTGTTATGAAGGTTTAACCCTTTACAATGTTGATGGACTGCCAGTGACCATCCTTGACCCCGGTTGTGGTCATGGCCTTTGGGCTATTGAAGTGGGCAGACAGTGGCAGGTGTGTTTCATCTCACACTATCTGTGTCCCTCAATTGACAGCAGACATCAGGGTAGTACGGTTGTGGGCTTTGATGTGCAGTCAGTACAGCCCAAGCTTAGCATTCTTGACAAAAGTCTAACTTGTAGGCTGAAGTGGGTCCACAGCAACCTGTTGTAACGCACAGCGTAGTGTTAACGTAGCGTGCTGCGAAATGGGGCAAAGAATGTGTGAGGAATAGACGAGGAGTGTAACTCAAGTATAGGCCGAGCTTCGAGACGATGCGAAGCCTAGGCTGGTCTCTTCTATCCACAGGTACCTGAGAGGCTCTCTGGGACTCGAAGGTGGTGGACTAGAAACAACGCTGATATTGCATAGAACTAGCTGGGGAATTACAGGAGAGAAGCGACAAGTATTTATATGGTAGGCCCCTAATCTAGATGAAGGAGATAAGTGGATGCGCATCATCCGCGGTCCAAAGGCTATGTGTGCGCAGTAAGGCACAGTCACAGAGCAATGAGTGCGCAGCACAAATCAATGAAATATAAAGGAGGATATGCCACAGCCATGAAGTCTGAATAAGGGGCTGTGGCGGAGACGGAACGGAAGTCTGTATAAGGTATAGGCGGGGCGCCGTGTGAGACAGAAAGAGAAAGAGATCGAGAGACATATCTGGTAGTACATGTGGAGGACGACTCCACTACGAATACAGCTGCATAAGGTGGGAGAACGAGTCTGGGACGAGTGAACAGGAAAAAGTGTAGTGAAAACAGTGTACCCCCTTCGTAGACCATAACATTACCCCCTTCGTACGGTCGAAGCACCTGTGAGACATCTAGCTGCTCTGGTCTCTCTCATTGACTTCATAGTCGGTGAAGTCAGTATCGTCAAGAGGGTTGCGACGAGTGGGGCATAGGTCTTCGGCATGACCGAGTTCTCCACAAAGAAGACAGCAGCGACAGGGACACCAGGCCTGGATATGGCCAGGAGCAGTGGTCCTACAGAGAGGACATTCATAGTGAGGGCATTCAGCACGGATATGACTTCGTTGCCCACAGGTGAAACACCGAGCGAGGTTAGTGCGAGCGGGATGAGCGGGGGTAGGAGGTAGGAGGGGAGAGGGGAATCGATCTACATCGATTGGATTGGTCGAAGAGCCCTGCAAGGGCGAGGGCATAGTGGCCGCATCCTTATCATAGCGACCGGAGGTGGGGAACAGAGTTGCCTGTCTCGGCTTTCCTCTCTCTCCCGAAGTACATTGGCCCACAGCTTGTGCTGCGGAGCTGGTTTATCTGAAGCAAACCTTTCTACTACCCCGTTGGACATTACGAGAATGGCCGGAGGGGGTTGGAGTGGAAGGATGCCTTCGGGCGGGAAGAGGTCGGTTAGACTCGGGTTCAGGAGTCCTGGATCCAAGTAAAGGGACAGTTGCGAGGAATTGGAATTGCAAGACGTCGGGGTGGTCAGCAGGGAGGGCAGCGAGGGGGAGCTGTCTGGAAACAGGATCGCTGCTAGATCCTCCAGCAGTGACTACACTTCTGCCTCCGGGAGGTGGGCAAGTTGTGGTATTTGCTGGAGGCAGAACAGGCAATGGGTCTGGGGATGTGGTGTCAGGGGACGAGGAACAGGAGTCTGGACTGATTGTGGAGTCATCATCCCAGAGAGAGTTTCGAGGGTGTGGAACATTGCGGGCCCAAGGGTTGGTGTCCCACGCATTGGGATTGGGGTCGAGATGGTATGCCCATAAATTGGCTGGTAAGGCCTGGACGAGTGGGCGCAGAATGTGCATGAACAGTGGGACGGGAAGTCTGCAAATGACATCTGCGAATCCGTGGTCATGGAGGGCATCCAGGACGAGGTCTCGGGAGGCGTAGATGGCCTGTCCCATAGTGGCGGCATAGACAGGCAGCCCCCCATCTGGGAAAAGTTGGGCGTACACTGTGCGAGCGGTGGTGTATGAATAAAAGATGACTCCAAGAGATTGGAGTATCAGAGAGTCCCAGAAAGCGGGTAGGTCTGGGATCGCACAGGCGGCGGCAGGATTCTTGAGAATGGATACGTAGAGAAGTTGTTGGCAATGGTCTAGGAGTCTGTGGATACGGACGGGGAGTTGCTGGGGGAGTGCATAAAGCAACGAGAACGACATAGACGAGTGGTAGTGGTGAAGTAGGTAGAGGAGCGGCAGCTCAACTCAGCGATAGAGGATGGGAGTTTAGGATGAAGGGAAGGCGACAGGATCCCTGGCCTTATATTCCCTCAGGAGGTCCACAGCATGTCCAAGATTGGACTCAGGTTCCCAGGTGTTTTTGGAGGACAGGTATCCTTTCCACGAAACAAGGTAGTGGCGGCGGCAAGCGGAGCCCCGATGGGCGAGAATTTGATCTATTTTAAATTCCTCTTCTCCGTCCATAGTGTCTGGCAGAAGTGGAACAAAATTGGGTCCATGTTCCGCAGTCTCCCTATATGGGGTGAGAAGGGAAGCATGGAAGGCATTATGGATTTTCCATGTGCGTGGCAAGCGGAGTTTGTACGAGACAGGTGATATTACCTGTGAAATTTCAAATGGGCCTTCACGGCGTGGTGCGAGTTTGCGAGACGGGTAACGGAGTCTTAGGTTGCGGCCCTCGAGCCACACCTTATCTCTGACCTTCCAAGGTTTAAATTTTGATGTAACCTGTTCCTTCATGTAGCATTGAGCTTTTTCATGGGCGGGGTGTGCTTCTAATCGGGCCTCATTGAGGTCACCGAGGCGTTTTTCTAAGGCGGGGAGGAATGTCGTTTTTCCTAAGTTGGGATAAGCCCTTGGCTCATAGCCCATCATTGATAAAAATGGGGTCTTTCCCGTTACAGAGTGGATGGTGGAGTTGTGGCAATACTTGACCATTGGCAAAAGATCCGAAGATAAGTCTCTAGCTCCTGATTGACCTGTTCCGTTTCGCCATCCGTTTGTGGGTGATAAGAGGAGGAAAGGAGCGGATCATAATCCAAGAGTCTAGCCAGTTCCAGGGTGAAGGCCAAGGCAAACTGCAGACTGCGGTCCAAGATGATCTTGTCATGTAGCCCGAAGTGAGGGAAAATCTTCTCAAAGAAGAGCTGTGCGACCCCGCAGGCGTCCGCACTCTTATGAGTTGGGGTGAAAATCACCCCCTTTGTAAGCCCATGGTTGACCACGACCATGACTGAATCATAACTATGTGACGGCGGCAAGTCCGTGATGAGATCGACCGAAAGAGTGGTTAAGGGGCGAGTGGAAGCGACCGGAAGAGGGGTGAGTGGCGGGATGGTGGGATGGGTGTTGACCTTGTTGGCTTGGCAGATGGCACATCCTTGGACGAATCGTCCTCCCGGAAGTAGGGTAGCTTTGGTGTTGTCGACCAAAGTATCCAGGGCGTCCTTCTGCGAAAGAGCGTCTGCCGGGCCCATGTTGGCACCGGGTACATGTTGGAACAGAAGGTCATAGTCCTGTAACATTAATAGCCATCTCGCTTGCCGCCGAGATAGCTTCCTTGGGTTCTTGAAGTAGCATAGATTTTTGTGGTCTGTGAGCACAGTAACGGGCCGGTTGGTTCCAGTGAGGTAGTGGTGCCACTCTTCGAGTGCACGTATGACGGTGAGTAATTCTCAGTCATAGATGTTGTAGTTTCGTTCCGCCGGAGAGAACGTTCACGAGATGTAGCAGCAAGGGTATAAATCACCATTGGCATCCTTCTGCATCAGTACACCCCCAGTGGCAGTGAGGGAAGTGTCTGTTATAATGAAAAATGGTTTGGTGTTGTCCGGCATTGCGAGTACGGGTTTAGAGGTGAAGGCCTGACGGAGGAGGTCGAAAGCCTGTTGTTGTGCATGCATCCAGGACCACGGCTGCCCTTTCTTTGTTAAATCCAAGATCAGCCTGGCAATTTCCGAGAAATTCGGAATGAACTTGTGGTAAAAGTTGCAGAACCCTATAAATGAGCGGACTGCGCGAACCAACATTGGAGGTTCCCAGGTAGTGATTGCCGAGAGCTTGGTAGGGTCCATCGCAATGATACCCTCTTGAATGACCATCCCTAGGAATTCAACCAAGGATGCGTCAAACGTACATTTTTCCAATTTGAGGCCAAGACGGTTCTCTCTCAACCGTTCCAGAACTCGCCTCGTTCTGTTGTGATGTTCAGTAAGATCCCTGGAATGGATCAACATATCATCCATGTAGATGATCAACCATCCTTCCGCTACCATATCCTTGAAAATGAAGTCCATGAACGACTGAAAAGTTGCAGGACTGTTGCAAAGGCCAAAAAACATGACGAGAGGCTCAAAGAGGCCGAAGGGCATAATGAACGCCGCCTTCCAGGCATCTTTGGTCTTGATACGGACATTGTTATAGCCCCAGCGAATGTCCATTTTCGTGAAGTAATGAGATCCCTTGAGCTAATCCATCAAGTCTCCGATGAGCGGGAGAGGGTAAGTGTTCTTGATGGTAGGCTTGTTGAGATAGCAGTAATCTTGGCAGGGGCAAAGATTACCATCCTTCTTTGAGACGAAGAAGAACGGGAAATTCGATGGGCGAATGTGTCTGGCTTTCAAGTGTTCGTCAATGAAATCTTTACATGCCTCTCGCTCTTTACGGTTAAGCGGGTAGGCCTTGGCAACCTTGGGTAGGAATGAGTTGTCTAGATCTATGCCGTGATCGAATGACTGGTATGGCAGAAGGGGACCGTCGTCCTTCTTTTGGAAGACGTCCTCAAAGTCTTGGAAGTCCCATGGGAGTTCCTTCTTGGTTTTCTCTGCTGATTGGGCCAGAGAAGTTGATATTGTAGTTTTCTAATGGAGGGCCCAGTTGGCTCGTCTTCATCATCCTCCTCACAATCTATGAGTGCTGGCACTTCCTCCCGCTGCGTGGTCGGTTCCACATCAGGTACCTTCAGATGAACCCTATATGCAGGTTTCGGATCGAAGTTATTCCCCCACCACAGAGCTCGTCTCCGCCGAAGTTTGTTCATCTGGCATTTCCTGTTGAAGACATGAATAGTGTGGGCCGCAGCCGCTCTGTCTTCTTGTATACGCATGCGCTCCTGTACGGTCGGTTCCATATCTTGGATGTGGACAGCTCCATATTCCCAGTTAATCTCCGGATTTCGGTCCCGGAGCCAGGGCAATCCCAGTATTATGTCGTCCTTGCCACAGTCAATAACAAGGAAGTCTCGGAGTTCGGTTGTTTCTCCGATCTGCATTAGCACCGATGCCTGTTTTCATATCAGGCCATTTTTGTTGGGAGTTCCATCAACATTGCTCGCCCACAGGGGAGTCTTGAGTCGAGTAGTGGGAATGTCACACACCACTACGGTCGCATAGTCAATAAAGCAACCAGTTGCCCCGGAGTTGATAAGGGCTTTTGTGTCAACGCTTTTGAACACAGTGCGGTCAGGTGGGTAGATGGTGATGGGAATAGATATGGATTGCGAAGAACCACCTGAGACAAACACTGGAGCACATCTAAAAGAAATAGTATTGGCAGGGTATAACGTTGACCCAATCCTGCCTTTCAAAAATCCTGCTCGCAGCAACTGGTCTTATTCCGTATGCGAGATCCACAGCAACCGTCGATCGATGTATGTGGTTTGGTGTGGTCGGCTCCACGTCCGAGCGACATGTTCCAGTCAGTTCCGGATATCTCATGTGCCCCTTACCCTTCGCTCACCGCCTGTGCCACTCTTATTCCGTGTTTGACTGTGTTTCTCGTGGCAGTCTCTTGCGAAGAAGGGTGCAGTCCAAGCCCCATCCCTTGACCCGTGGGAGTAGCTGTGTCCGCATCCAGCATTGATTGGACTTCATCATATGTGTATGTGCCAGGATAATGATCCTGGGCTTCCTCTGAGGTGGCATCCCAGAGCTCCACCGGCATGATAGCGGAAAACCTATTGTTCCATGGTCCAGATCATACAGCCCTGGCTTGTGGTGCTGCCCAGATCGCTTCCTTTTGGCACTCTTGGTAAGTGGCTGTTCTTACCTCAGCCATGGCTTGGTAGCCAGCCTCCTCGTCATCAGACGGGCTGCCCTCCCCGAAAGCAGTTTTGAGGATGTTTATTGCAGCGCCTTTGTCAATGCTACCCATGGCATCTAGGTAAGCGGACAATTCATCATCTTCCTCCATTGTGGTGGTGGTGCATGCCCGTCGTTGCGGGACTTTGTAAGTAGGACGTGCAGAGCGTCTGGAAGATGTGGTCAGGCGGAGCTGTATGGTCCGGTTGGTTCCGGATCTGGTGTGGTTGGTAGACCTACAGCCAACCTTGTGACAAATGAAGCATTGGTTCTTCCACAAATACTCAGCGCGCTGAGTCGGCAATAGACGCACGGCATCTACATCCATCGCGTACGGGTCCTTGTGCAATTGAGAAGAGGGAGCTGGTATGTGTGGCACTCCCTTTCGCAAGTCTCCAATCCTCCGCAGCTGTTGGGAGAACTGGCCTGCTTTCTTTATCCAATCCTTGTAGTCCTCTGGGATCTTGTCGCACAAGAGAATCATTGTTGCGAGCTTGGGACTGAGGCCGTGGATAAACCATTCCACTAGGGCATGCTTGTCCATGATACTGGACTTCTCGGCGAGAAGCTGCAACTGTGAAGCATAGGTGGTGAACCCATCACTCCATGTTCCTTTGGTATCCTTTCCAGCATTTTGACGAAGTTTGGAAAGGTCGATCCTAGCCTTGGTGGCTACATCGTAGGGGGAGAAAGTGGTCTTGAAAGCTTCCTTAATCTTGTCGAAGGTCTTTTCTGCACCGTCGATAGACGGGTTTGTGAGCTTCATCAGCCATCCTTCTGCGAAAGTCTTTCCCCAGCCCTTACTAATCTTATTGAGGAAAGTAAGGGACTTTGTTGTGTCGGTGAAAAGGGCATGATTGATGGTGAAGTACGCGTTCATCGAGAGGAGCCATCTGTTGGTGTCCTCTGCCTCCCAGGAAAAGTCTTCGGGAAGGCCGGCCTTTATTTCTGATACCATTTCGTCTTCTAGAGCTGGGTCAATGTCAAAGTCCTGCGCGGTCGGTTCCAGGTCAGGGTCATGAAATACAAGAGGAGGGTCCTCGTCAGGGACAATGGGAGAGTCGGGTGGAGGTGGAGGGGGGAGTGCGGCAGCTAATTCAGAGACGGAAGGAAGAGCGTCTGAGTTTCATCCCTGGCTCCTGTTGAGATCCGCTAGTTCCTGTTGGACTTGTCTGTAATGAGCGATGGTCTCCGGGCCAGAGTATCGGTCAGGTAGGACAATATGAAATGGGTGTCTATCAGGAAGAAGTTGGATTCGAGGGAGTGGGGAGGAAGAAGACACGGTGGGTGGGGGTGAAGGAGAGTCGGAGGGTGCTCTGAATCTGCCAGTGTGGGAAATGTCGGAGTGGGGGAATGTCCTCTACTGAAAAGTAGGGACAGATGGAAGAGCTAGTTGTTTTGTAATGCACAGCGTAGTGTTAACATAGCGTGCTGCGAAACGGAGTGAAGAACGTGCGAGGAATAGATGAGGAGTGTAACTCAAGTATAGGCCGAGCTTCGAGACGATGCGAAGCCTAGGCTGGTCTCTTCTATCCACAGGTATCTGAGAGGCTCTCTGGGACTCGAAGGTGGTGGACTAGAAACAACGCTGATATTGTGTAGAACTAGCTGGGAAATTACAGGAGAGAAGCGACAAGTATTTACATATATGGTAGGCCCCTAATCTAGATGAAGGATATAAGTGGATGCGCAGTCACAGAGCAATGAGTGCGCAGCACAAATCAATGAAATATAAAGGAGGATATGCCACAGCCATGAAGTCTGAATAAGGGGCTGTGGCGGAGACGGAACGGAAGTCTGTATAAGGTATAGGCGGGGCGCCGTGTGAGACAGAAAGAGAAAGAGATTGAGAGACGTATCTGGTAGTACATGTGGAGGACGACTCCACTATGAATACAGCCGTGTACGGCGGGAGAACGAGTCTGGGACGAGTGAACAGGAAAAAGTGTAGTGAAAACAGTGTACCCCCTTCATAGACTGTAACACCTGTACTGCACTTGTTTGTATGCTCTAGATGTCTCTACTCATGCAATCTTTATCAGACTCAACAGATTACTGTTTCTTGATGGTCAGTTTGATTTTGTAAGGATGGTTAATATGGGCCTTCACATCCCAGAAGATGAAGTAAGTGTCAGGTTATTGCTTGATCCATTGCTAATAATGAATTGTTTCACAACTGCCACTGCTAGTGGGGATATGTACTTGCGGTAAGTTTGGCGTGATGTTTGTTACCTCTCGTAACTCATTCAATCCTTCTCAGATATTTTCAGGAGATCTCATGTGTGCTCAGCCTGAATAGCATTTTGGAGGTATGAAAGCAAACACATTTGAACATATTAATTCTAACTCGCTGCTTAAGATTATTGAAGAAGACCTCATCTTCCCATCTCAGTCCCCATTTTCATGTGTATCTACCAGACGATCATCTGAAAACAGCTCACCACGAAGCTCGAATACCACTGTATCAAATCATACCACGTATACAAGGTCAGACCCATTGATTGCTGGAAACAGTCTCTCAAAGAGTGCCAACTTGAATTCACTTCTCAGATCTTCTTCATCACTTTCTCTCGCATTGCATACCACAAACAAGTACCCATTACCACCCGACCCTCAAGATCACTTTAGACTTAGGCATGCATGGGAAGAAATGCTGGGCGATAGCTTTCTCACGCCAAACCTAGTCTCAGTTCTGCCATTTCACCTTGGCGCATGGTTCTGCGACATCCAAACACATCCACCTCTTGAAGTCTCCCTTCCACCTTGCTCGTTGCGTAAATGGAGTACTCTACCGACCACCAGATTGCCTGACCTTATTGACCCAGACACATTGTTTGAACTCCGATCACTGTCATCCACTGTGTCCCCGGAATCAGATGATGAAAGCACGTGCTCACCCAGGAAGTCTTCTCACAGGGGTGTGTCATCATGGGCTTCTATGCACTTGGCACGAACAGTGTGAACTATCGCGGCATGCAAGGAGTCCATATGGCATGCTTACAAAAGGCTATACAGGCAAGATCCTCTGATACCTTCGCTTGTAAGATCAGCACAAGAAAAATATATCAAGAAGCGTTTCGATCAGGCTCAATCTACCATGAATCCCCTTCACAACTATTTTGAACATGATTGGATTAGCTGGGAAAAGTGAGCAGCATGGTTCCCAAACTCAACGTCCTGACACTAACCTTTGAACCAAGTGATATGGTTGATCATACTTCTGTGTGAGGAAGCATTCAATCTGAGTTGTCTTGGGACAAACGGTTTGGGAAACCCCCAGAGTGGCATGCTTGGTTCAATTCCTTGCCTCTGAGTGATGAAACTGAATATGAAGAGAGGCCTGAACTGTGCCACAGATTGTGTGGGTTCACATGCTTCAAGGGAGACATGGCTGCAATGAATGGTGGACACCGATGTGATTATACCTACTAATGATACATACCTGGATGAAGGCTCAGATGAAAATAGTGCACATTTAGACAGCTCAATAGGGCATGATACTCCATAACCAAGCTGTATAGTAGCAGTCTGTAGGCATATGATCTGGTAACCTTTCATAACCTTTCAGTCTCATGTTGATTTGACTGAGGGTCTCAACCAGCAACCGGTTGCTACAACGAGTGACATCCAGTGTATCACTGTTACTTAAAGCCACTTGAATGTCTGTGCGACTAAAATGTAGTGTGCATCAATCTTTGTACTTTGTTCTACCAATTCAGCGTCAACTCAACACAGAGAGCAGCGTGCATGGCCACGATCAACAGATTATTTCCCTCTATTTTTCGATATTTACGTCTGTAGCAAAATTCAGTCAGGCAAGACCTTGCAAGCGAAGTAATATTGCTCCTTCTATTGTTGTACACAATCAACATCAGCTGAGCCATGGACATACTAGGACACCTTACCTATCTCTGACAGTGCCGACTACTAGTAGCAGGCCCAAGTCTACAAGCCGACGAGGCCAAGAGTCCAACCAAAACTACCATTCCTATTCCAGGTGGTTCCGAGACTAGATTTATGTTTCCCAATCTGAACTGTCATGGGATCTACTCATGAGATCATCTCAGCCAGGCTTGTCAGTACAGTAATTGGACATTTGTTCTCATTATATGCTGCATTGGTGACTGGTATGAATACTACCAATGTCCCAGCCCACCAGTGACACCGAGGGTACTCCTCTCATTCCTTCTCCAAGGTCTTTACCCCAAACTCAATAACAAAGTCATCATTGCAAATGAAACAGTGATCGTTGCTCCTCTTGATGGATGCCAGCGTGTTCTTATTGAAACAGTTGAACCTGAAAATGGCTTCCCCCTCAGGCCCTGGACTGACTGCCCAGCACGTTTTACCACATTCTTGCCATAAGATTGACTAATTTGCTGCCGCCTTTTGACAGGACTTCGAGGAACACATCCAGAATGAGTATGGTTCCTTCGAGTTCAAAGCCCTTCTTTGGTGCTATTCATAACTACGTGTTTGGCTGCCCCACAACTTTGGAGAACACCTGGAACATCTTTAACCACACTAACACTCAGCTGATCCACAACCAGTCCCGCCCACACTGCATTTCTCCTTTCATTAAACAGGCTCATGGCTTCACTAGCTGCCATGAGAATAGTATCTTTTTCCTGGAGAGCCTGGTGGTGTTGGTAACTGGGCATCAGTCATAGTTGGCAGCCATCATGATAGTTTTCTCTGACCACTGTTGGCATTACTGGCTGGTCGCACTATTCTCCACTCGGTCCTCCAATCACTCGATCACATTACTCTGACGATCTCCGGTTCCTGTTGATTGAGATTCCCATCCCTCCATTTCTCTCTTCCACATGCTCGAGCTCGTCAAGGCATCGTGTTTGAGCTCCGTTGCAGACTCCCCCCCAAGGACCTTGGGTACATTTGTCATCTCATCACATGTTGCTACCCTCAGTATTCTTTAGCCCTATCCTGCCACATTACCTAGCAGCGATCTTCACCTCACCACTGTTCATCAGCCACCCTCAGATGGCCTATCCCAACTTCCAGGTGTTACAACCGAATCAGAACACTTTAGAGGTTATATTCAGTACACACCACCCTCATGGAATTGTTGAAATAGTTGAAGAAGTACTCGATCTGATCAGAGCAGTGGACTGGGTCCATTTTGCATGCCATGGAATGCAAGATGATGTGGATGGTGACTTGTATCACCAATGGATGCTGTTTGAAACTGTGCTACATCTGTTGTGCTGTCACATCCATGTGGTGGGCTTACTTTCGTCTCTGCAAGTCGGACGGTGATGGGTGACAAGCGTCTCCAACAAGGCTGTCCATGTCACAGCAAGAACATTGTTTGCAGGTTACAGATGAGCCTGTTGTTGGTGTGATGTGGTTGATCAGCAATAGGCACTTGGGTTCATTGTTGACTTATTGTTCATGCCAGGCAGCACATGGGAGTGCCGTTGGAGCCGAACAGTGAGGCTGAGCAAGCATGGACGCTCGACACCAACTTAGGAATGGTAGTGCTGAGTCAGTGCAACATGATATTACTACATTGCATAGATTTACTTACAAAGTCGAAATGGCATGTCTCTGGCCATATCTAAAACCAAAGTTTGAGTGATAATTCTACAAGGCTACACTGTCTATGCATGCTTCTGTCATTTTAGTGATCACAGGACATATGGTGTTCACTAGGCTCAAGCATGAGCAAGGTTTCTGCTGATGCCAGTTGGTGGTTCTTGACCAATCTGGGTGGCAGGTGGCATGTCATAGGTACACTCAAAACTGGCAAGGGCGTATCCCTGACTCCCATGAAGTGAGGTTTTCAGCATGGGTTTAAGTTGTGCCCCAATCTTGGACACCATCCTCACTGTGTTTGACACCAGCGGGATCCAGGGGTATCTTGGACAACCTTGGGTGGATATACCAAGACCTCATCTGCATTGAGTGCATGATATTGTTCCTGCCTGCCCACAACACATACACCAAATGAGGTTTGGCTGTGGGTCTGGGTGCTGATGGACTCTTATCACGCCAGTGCCAGTCCCTCTGGTGCAAAGATGAAGGTTAGTATCAAGTATTTAAGAAAACAGTGACCGAGTGTTGTTGCTCTGACTCACCTCAAGTAAATGTGGACGTTGAAAGTCTTGGGGATGATACCAGTGGCTCAGACTGCCATCAACGAGTTCAACCCAACAGCGAATAGATCATGTGCAACTCCAAAAATGCTGTTCCAGGTCTTTAATGTCTTGCTGAAGATGTTAATCAGCTCAATCACCACGTCACCAGTTGGGGATCCCATATCAGCATCGAGATCAGGAGTAAATGGTGTGGGATCCATCTGTTTGAGTGCATTTCAGTCAATCTTACCACTCCGCAAGGTGGGAATTTGAGGAAGGGCAGCAATGAGGGATGGATACATGAAATGGATGCTCCACAATGAAGCTCTTCAGCACCTCTTTGTGGTCTTCCAAATGGCTCCGGGCGTCAGCATTGAACCCCATGAAAGCAATAAGGACGAAGCTGCTTGTCAAGGATATAGATACGGGAGTTTGGTAGTGGTTGTCCGACAACACTGGTGAGGGAGGAAGGCGTGATGTGGCAAGAAACACAGTCGACAGTAGCTTCTGTGGGGCCGTACATGTTCCACCAGGTGATGTGCCCCGACCAATCCTCGATGAGTTTTTCCCCATGTGTCTCACCAGCAATAACAATGGTCTCAAGGTAAGGGTATTCATCGACTGGTATGACACCCAGAATAGAAGGCATCACGTGCAAGATACTGATGCAGAGGGTACGACTTAAGGGCCTTGGGAATATCACCAAGTACAAATTCCTTCCTTCCTGTAACAAGAGTTGTTCCGTGGCTGAGTGTTCCAAACACATCGAGAATGAAGGGGTTGATATAAGCCAGTGAGGACATGACACGAACACCTTGCATGAAATCATAGATGCTTGAGTTGGGTTGTCCAGATCCAGAGGTATGAAGGTACCCCCAGCCTTGAGAATTGCAAGAACACCAACAATTTGATTAATGCCACAATCAAAGCACAGGCAATGACATCCCCTACATATACTCCCTGCTGGGTCAGAGACTTCGCAACATGGTTGGCTATGCTGTTAAGCTCCTTGTACATCAGAGACTCTGCTTTGAACTTGACAGTTGTGAACCATGGCATTCTTTGGGCTTGTTTCTCAACCAAGCGATTGAGGCAAACTTCCTTGATGGGGATTTCAGTAGTTAAAGAAAGCTCCTCAATGAACCACTCATGCTTGAGTTCACTGATGACAGAAATATCTTGAATCTTGCTTTTGGCATTGTTCCCAAGTGTTTCCACAAGAGAGATATAAGCATCCAAGAATTGACGGACTACTTCTTCCATGAAGAGGTGGTTGTCAAATCAAAGAATGGCATGCCTATTGCCATTTGGATGGAAAGAACTTATACTGCTCCCCTCCATTCGAAAGTGGTATGGTGGACTTGGTGGTAATGTGGTTGAAGTCAAGTTGAGAAATGTTTTCATGTTCATTCCTCCAGGAGCGAACAGATGTTTGAAGTATCCATGGCTGCTAGAGGATCTGGCTAGGCCAATGAGATCCTCGTACATCACTTCTGAGTTGTCATGCGCCAAGCATGAAATGAGGGAGGTCTTGAACTCTTTCAGGTATTCCATAAGCATCTGTGCCTTGTTGATGACAGTCTTGATAGGTACCATGTTGGCAAAGAAGCCGATAACATTAGCCAACATCAGTAGGTTACGCAGAGTGACTGCAGTTCCAATGACAAATGTTGACTGGCCAGAGTATTTGTGAAGGAGGACATTGTAGGCTGTGAAGAACCCTGTGAATGGCATCACGGTGGTACCGACTGATGTGATCAGATTTGTGTACTGTTCCAGTGGCGCAACACCAATCTTGGTCTCAATCTGAGTGACTGGTGTGAGTTCATGATTGGAAGGCACTGCGAGAGTGACTCAGTGAAGCAGCTGTGTGTCGTCAAGTTTCTCTGACCAGAACCAGAGTCACAGATGCTGCTCACAGAGCTTGTCCCTGCCCTCAGATGTCTTCACAGTCACTGAAATCGGACAGTACCCATGTTATTCCCTATATCAGACTGAGCAAGGGTGGGGTGCTCAACTTGAGTAACCTCTATAGTGTGTCTGTTACGCTTGGTCCGAGTAGGAATGAGCGTAGCCTTTGATAAGTCGAGGAAAGAGACGAGCGTCGAGTCAGAAGCACGACGAGGGCTTATAGAGTCAGAGGGGTTTGAAGGTTCAATGCCCAAGTGAGTTGTTCACGAGAGGTTTCGAGGTTACTGGGCTTAATACCAGAGGTTCAAAGGGAGGCAAGAGCAATTGATTGACAGAGGAGAAAGTACAATGGAGCTCAAGTGTGAGGAAATGCCTGAGTCGTATCTAGGGCTTATATATGTTGGATATGTAAGCCTTTAGGGCAAGTAAGGAAACTAATGGAATACAATGGAAGGAATGATGACTAAGCAATTGGAGGAGGCAGAATGCTGACGGAACAATGGGAAAGGAAGAGTGAGTCATCAACAATAAGCAAACGATAAGTCCGTAGAGATAAGAGACAAGTCGTGCGAGTCTCATGTTATACAAGAAAAGGAAAAAGAAAAGAGAATCGTAACATTACCCCCATACTAGCCTTGAGACCACGACGAAAGACCTTATCAATACAAGTCGGAATAGCCCGGAGAACCCAAGATGTTTGCATACCCTACTTCATCAATGGGGTCATCTAACTCGGGTGAAGGGGAACGACGACGAGGGGAAGTGGAACAACGAGGAGGCAGAATGGGAATACCTCGTCCAGAGGGGGAAGACCAATGAGAGCGGGAAGAGCCAGAGGGGCGAGAGGAGCCAGAAGAAGAAGATGAGCCGTGGCAGGGGTTTGTGAAGGTGACCGGCATGGGAGTGCTACGACCATGTCCGCGACCAGCGATACAATTGGAGAGAGTCCCTCAGACCATCAGACCTGTGGATAACCGAGACAGAAGAGAGGGGCGATGTGTGGCGATTGGACAATCAGATTGCTTATGTCCGGGTGCCCACTGTCTGCATCCCATTATGGGACATTGGTAGACTGGGCAATTGTGTCAGAAGTGCCCAAGTCGATGGCAATGGAAGCAGGTGTCACGGTATCGAGGGTCTGAGGGGAGAAGAGGTGGTCCTTGGAGAATTCCAAACGGTGGACGGTGTTGGAAATTAGCGGTTTGTTTGGCTTCTTCGACGGCATGTAATTCCTCAGGAGAGAGGGGGGAAGGAAGACGCAGAGGGAGTAGAAGATACTTGCGCTGAATGGTAAGAGGAAGGTGATGAAGATTGGTCTTTGCCTCATGGACGAAGGGGGTACACTCTAGCAGCGGCAAGTTCCAAGGTGTAGCGGTCTACCTCCTGTAAAAATTCGCCGAACTCCATTTGGTAGATGATCTGATGAAGCTCTCGTAAGATGTTCTGCTGCGTCTTCTTGACCCATTCACAATCCATACGGTCGTTGACAAAAGGGGTGATGTCATTAGTGACAAGGGAGAGTCATTGGGTTTGTTGGAAGGCTCTGTATAGGGCTAGGAAAGCAGAGTCCTGATTGAGGTGGGTGTTGATGGGTAGTGCTAGACCGGTGTCGCAGATGTAACGGGTAACATTGTCGACGTAGCGGATAGAGGGAGTTCCCTCTTTCATAGCGTTGGTGTAGATGGGAATTTCGACGGCAAGGACTGGTCTGGGAGTAGCGATGGGGGGAGAGGGAGCACAAGTGGTATGAAAAACAATTGGGGAAGAAGGGATGGGAGCACAAATTGGTTCAGTCATGGTGATAGGTTCATCAATGGTAACGGTTCCAGGGATTTGGACAGGGTAGTACATAGTGGTGCAGGTAGTAGGTTCAGCGACAGCAGTGGGGTTTGATCCCCAGCCGGGTTCAGCGAGCGTAGATGTAGGGCTAGGAGGGGGAGAGGAAGCGGTGACAGACGATTCAGAGGAGATGGACAACTGTTGGAAGGACATGGTGGTAGGGGATGAAGATGGTTAAGTGCAAAAGGCGGAGGGATGAAGCTTCTTATAGTCATTGAGGACGGATTTTGAATGTTTCAAGTTCCGTTCTGGGAGCCAGAAGTCTTCTTCAGCCGAATATCCTTTCCATTGGATCAGGAACATGCGGTTCTTCGGAGTTCCATGGTGGCGTAAGATCTGTTCCACTTCGTATTCTTCTTCGCCTTGAATTAAGTCAGGTGGTGGAGCGGGGAAGTTCTTTCCATGGACGGTGTTTTCGCAATAAGGAAATAATAGGGAAGCGTGGAAGACGGGATGGATCTTTTTATCCCATGCTTTTGGTAAGTGAAGTTGATAGGAGATAGGACCTTGGTGTTAACGAAGGGTCCTTCCCTTTTTGGTGCGAATTTGGGGTTGACAACAGAATGATGGAGGTTTCTGGCTTCCAACCAAACTTTGTCACCAAGTGAGAACGGGGTGAATCCTCGATTGTTTCGAGATGCCATGACCTGTCTGGCGAGTTCATGGGAAGCTAGTGCTTCATCTCAAGCAGCGGTGAGATCCTTGAGGTGGGTTTCTATGGCCGGGAGGGAAGATTCAGCAATTACTGAAGGAAGTGCATGGGGTTTATATCCCATCATGAGATAGAAGGGTGATTTATTGGTGACAGAGTGAGGGCGGTGATTGTGAGCGAATTCGGCGTGGGAGATGTTGTCGGCCCAGGAAGTAGGGTTGTTTCCACAGAAGATACGGAGATATGTTTCAACTTCTTGGTTGACACGTTCTGTTTCGCCGTCAGATTGTGGGTGGTAAACGGTGGAGAGGGAGATGTCATAGTTTAGGAGGCGTCCTAGTTCTCGTGCAAAGGAGGAGGCGAATTGTGGGCCCCGATCTGAGATAATTTTGTCGTAGAGGCCGAAGCGGAGGTAAACTTTGTGGAAAAAGAGAGAGGTGACCCCTTCTGCAGTGATGGTTTTCTTCGTAGGGCAGAGAATTACCCCCTTAGTAAGCCCGTGGTCCACCACGACAAGGAGAGTGTCAAAATCAGAAGAGGAAGGGAGGTCAGTGATCAGATCACAGGAGACCTGCTGGAAGGGGCACGTACAAGAAGATTTGATCAGAGTCAGTGGGGGAACAGTAGGGTGAGTATTGGATTTGTTCTGTTGGCACGTGGAGCAAACCTCCACGTATTTTCGCATGAATTGCACAAGGCCAGGCCACCAAAACTCCGCAGAGACGAGCTGGCGAGTCTTTAGATAACCAGGGTGACCGGCAGTCTCATGATCATGACAGTGTTCGAGAATAGAGCAGCGGAGGGTTTCATCCGGAGGGACATAGATGTGCCCCTTGTAGGTAAGGACACCCTCAGAGTACTACCAGTCAGAGAGGCGGGAGCGAAATGCTGGGGGAATAGTCCCGTCAAGGGATTGGAGGGCCTGCAGGACCAGAGGGTCGGAGGTAGAATGAGACGTGATGTGATGGGCGAGGGTGGAGTCGATCAGGCGAACAAACATTGATGGCGGGAGAAGAGTTGTTCCGCTGTTGTCATCGCAGTCGGCCGGGAGTAAGTCACGCCGGCGGGATAGGGTGTCAGGTCTGGAGAGAAGCGATCCCAGTACATGGATCATCCGTAGATCGAAATCTGCAAGGTCAAGAAGCCAGCGGGCTTGGCGACGATTGAGATCCTTGGGTTGGCGGAAATAGGTAAGGTTTTTGTGGTCAGTGAACACCTGAATGGGGAAAGAGGCGCCATGTAGGTAGTGGCGCCAAGCCTTTAAGGCATGGATGATGGTAAGGAGTTTGCGATCGTAGATATTGTAGTTACATTCAGCAGGCGTGAATGATTGGGAGAGGTAGAAACATGGATGCCACTCTCCATTGGCATTGGTTTGGAGAAGGATGGCGCCAGTAGTGTATTTTGAGGCATCCGTGGCAATGGCGAATGGTTTGGAGTGGTCAGGGAGTTGGAGGACTGGTTCGGAGAGGAAGAGTTGTTTGAGGTGAGAGAAACTATTGTCGCATTCATTGGACCATTTCCAAGGTTGGTTCTTTTTGGTAAGGTCGATGAGAGGCCTGGCAATGGTTGAGTAATCAGAGATGAAATGGCGGTAAAAGTTGGCAAAGCCGAGGAAGGAGTGGACTTCCTTCGGTGTAGAGGGAGTAGGCCATTTGGAGATTCCATCGAGTCTCACAGGGTCCATGGCGATGCGACTGGGTTCTACAATCATTCCGAGGTATTCCACCGTTTTGGTAGTGAATTGGCATTTCTCGAGCTTCAGATGGAGGTCGAGTTCTTGCATGCGTTGAAGAACCTGTTTGGTTCATTCAGTGTGGGTAGTATCATCTGGGGAGAAGATAAGGAGGTCGTCCATATAGATGACGAGCCATCCTTCAGCGATCATGTCACGGAAAGAGTCGTTCATGAATCGTTGGAAGGTAGTGGGGGAATTGGTAAGTCTGAAGAACATTACAAGGGGTTCAAAGAGGCCTTTGTGAGTGATGAAAGCGCCTTTCCATTGGTGTCCGTCTTTGATACGGACATTGTTATAACCCCATCTGACATCGAACTGAGTGA
Organism: Boletus reticulatus; assembly: GCA_038093535.1. NCBI lineage: Eukaryota > Fungi > Basidiomycota > Agaricomycetes > Boletales > Boletaceae > Boletus > Boletus reticulatus. Next base: position 27,709 of record JBBPSJ010000226.1, read on the forward strand.
AGACCTTCGTGTCCTTAAGTTTATCGACGAGGTTGGAGATAAGTGGGAGGGGGTAGGCATCACAGACAGTATGCTCATTGAGGTATCTGTAATCCTGACAAGGACATAGTTTCCCATCCTTCTTCTTTACAAAGAAAAAGGAGGAGGCTTGGGGAGAGTTTGAAGGACGAATCTTTCCGGCAGCAAGGTTTTCATCAAAAAAATCTTCGGTGGCTTTCTGTTCTGCAGGGGAAAGGGGGTAGACTTTTCCGATCTTCGGAGTGAAGGAGTTGTCAAGATTGATCTCATGATCGTAAGGTCAGGATGGAGGGAGGTGATCGGCAGTTTCTTTTGAGAAGACGGAGGAGTAATCTTTGTATTTGGGAGGTAAGGAGATCTTTGGTTTTGCCTGTTCTGCTGTGGCAGCAAGTTCGGTGGCGGTAGTAAGTTTTGCAATGACTGGGGAATTGTTGGGGAGGTAGCGAGATCCACAGCGGATGATGCGATGGATGGCCTAATTTTGTCGGGCATGGTGCATTTATTGTATCTCGGATTCCTGTCCAAGGTATTCGTAGAGTCGTTCATTGTATACGGAATCAACATTAATGTGCCATGGAGGGGTAGAAGTGGTGTTCAGGAAGTGTCTGTCATGGCATTTTCGGTCCGTGACATGACTTTGGTAGAGGTCTGATGATTGGTTGGAAGATTCCGGCATGGAGAGGGTCTAAGTGGACCAGTTAATGGAGGGGTTTACGGCTTTGAGCCAGGGAAGTCCAAGGATGGCGTTCTCATGTCCGCAGTTCATGACATAGAAGAGCACTTTGTGGGCGATGCCTTCAATATTGGTGAAGAGGAGACAGGTATAACAAATATCGCCTTTCTGGTTGGCAGATTGGTCGATGTTTCATATGCGGATGGGGATGTCAAGTTTCGAGGTGGGGAGTTAGTATTTTCGGACGAATTGCCAATTGATACAGTTAATGTCTGCGCCACTGTCAACCAGGGCAGCAGAGTCAACAACTTTCATGGTATGCAAAGGATCAATGAGTTGAATGGGGATTCTCATAGATCTAGAAGACTTCGATACTAGTACAGGAGCAATGGTAACAGGAGGGACTTGCGTTGACTGAGACCTTTTCAAAATCCTGGGAAGGGCAAGAGAAGGACACCTTTCTAACAGTGTTTTTATTGTCATCATCCTCGATTTCTTGGAGTTGAGGGAGTTCTTCTTCGACTTTCCAAACCTTGCGTTCAGTGGAGGGGAATGTGGGGGATTCATTGGATCTATGGCCGGTTTTGCGGCAACGGAAGCAATGTCCTTCTTTGATGTAGCATTGGTGTTCTTCGGGGGTTAACTTGGAGAGGCGGACGGCATCAACGTCCATAGCATTAGGGTCTTTCTCTCTTCGAGTGGTGGAGGGAGCGACATAGGGAATGGGAGTGTTCTTGCCCCTGCAAGCGATTTCGTCAGCACAGTCAAACTGTGCTTGGAATTTCTGGGCCTTGGAGATCCATTCTGCGATCTTATTAGGTACAGTGTCCATGGAGAAGATACGGCGCATCAAGCCGGCAGGGATGGCAAAGTAGAAGTAACCAATAAGGACTTGGTCATCAGTGATCTCAGTGACGATAGCATGGTTGGAGAACTGGGTGATGTAGGAGTCTAGGGTCGGTTCACGTTTGCCGCCCTTTCGTTTGGTCATTTTGGTGGTCATAAGCCAGGCGAGGGAGTTGCCTTTAGTGTCGGCGTGTTTAAATGAGGCGGTGAACTTAGTGATGAAGTCTTAGTAGGTTCCGAGGGAAACGGTGGAGGAGGTTCCGGCAGTAATCTTAGCGATAGTGGCTTGCCTAAAGGTGGTAGCCCAAGTGGCAGCGGTACCTTTTGTCATGTATGAGAGGGCAAAGGCAACCTTCTTGTTGTCTGAGTTATATACATCTTCGTTGACGAGGAGGTAGGTGATTACAGAGCTAAGCCATTGATTGGCTTTTTCATGGGAACCGTCATAGGATTCAGGGGCACCGAGACGGAGTCCTGTGGATTTCGGAGTAGTCATGGATGGAGGAGAGAAGGGTCGAGGGTTGAATGGAGGTAATGCAGTAGGGAGGGGTTGTCCTAAGGGAAGGCCGCCAAAAGGTGGGGGTTGTTGAGTGGTAGGGGTAGGAGACAGAGGGATAGGAACCCGGGGAATGGAAAGCGTAGAGGAAAAGGTGTGGGAGAGGTCTAGTTCAGCTGCTTGTTCCGGTTCAGATAAGAGCAGTACGTCAGGGTCTGGGGAAGGGATTTGTTCTTCTTCTTCCTCGTTAGAGGATTTGGAATCGGGGAGTTTGGGAGGAGTGGGTCGTGGGTTTAATCTCCAAAGGGAACGAGGGAGTTGCGGTGGTTGGGAAATATTGGCAGCTTACGACAATGGTAGCTAGCAAGGGTACACTTGAGCTTCTGTTACGCTTGGTCCGGGTAGGAATGAGTGTAGCCTTTGATAAGTTGAGGAAAGAGACGAGCGTCAAGTCAGAAGCACGACAAGGGCTTATAGAGTCAAAGGGGTTCGAAGGTTCAATACCCAAGTGAGTTGTTCACGAGACATTTCGAGGTTACTGGGCTTAATACCAGAGGTTCAAAGGAAGGCAAGAGCAATTGATTGACAGAGGAGAAAGTACAAAGGAGCTCAAGCATGAGGAAATGCCTGAGTCGTATCTAGGGCTTATATATGTTGGATATGTAAGCCTTTAGGGCAAGTAAGGAAACTAATGGAATATGATGGAAGGAATGATGACTAAGCAATTGGAAGGAGGCGGAACGCCGACAGAACAATGGGAAAGGAAGAGTGAGTCATCAACGATAAGCAAAAGATAAGTCCGTAGAGATAAGAGACAAGTCGTGCACGTCTCATGTTATACAAGAAAAGGAAAAAGAAAAGAGAATCGTAACAGTGTCGGTGGGTGTAGGATGATTGCGCCGCCAAGCATTACATAACCATGATGATGAGTGTGAAGTTAAGAATTTCACTGAGGCTTAAAGGTAGAGCACACCAAGTATGAATGGTACTATATATCATGGGAACCAGGTGGGTGCCAATAACTGGTGCATCTGCAAGCCGTTCAGCAAGCATAAGTGAAAGGTTAGTTACAGCCTACAGGCATGCTGCAGGACAACAATCTGCCTCAATCCACCTCAAATCGATAATGTGTCAGTTAATCAGACCACTTGCAAGCATAGTTCAATACATATTACACAGTAATTATGTTATAGTTCAGGCGAGAATATGTACAAAATTTGCATGAATAAGACAACAAAACATTTACTCAACCACGTAATTGCTTGAAAGACCAGGATTCCAGGAACTCATTTGATGTGAATCAGATTCAATGTATCTGTGAGTCATGATTTTAGATGTGAATATGTGAATGGGGACAGTGGTGGAATGTGGTTCTGGATCTTACCTATGTGACAGTGTCCATATTAGGACCATCTGACTGAAGGCACATACAGCGACGCTGACCACCACCGAATATATCCGGATTTGACGTACTAAACACAGGACCTGGGTGGGAGCAGATGTATTCTTCATCTTCACACAAGTGCTTTGTTCCATGGAATGACTTGAAAAACCAATCCAAGTACTGGCCATGTGCGGTCAACAGAGCCCCTCTTGTCAGGTCCTCATGCAACAAGTTTGGTATTGATGAGCCAGTGGCACTGACATGGCTTGCCAATGCACCAAGGTCAGCTTTGTGTGCTATAAGGAGCGTATTCCTGATGAAACCAAGACCTTGATCAATAGCGTACTGGACATAATCCATTCCAACATTGCTAGATATGGTCTGAAGATGGAGATTTGGATGAGGATAAACACATAATTATACATATCACTCATGCCATGTGCACTGTATTCATTGGTTGTACCTGCTTGTACATCCAAAACCAGTTGAAGGATTCTGGAGCCAGACATATATAGAAGTCAATACTTTTGATCAAGCATCAAATATAGTCGGCAACAATAATAGGGTCAGTGAATACGTCATCTGAGTCCATACCCACATGAGTCGAGATCAAGATAAATTCTGGCAGTGATCTGACATCCTATTCCTTTGAAAACATGTTTCAAGCTAGGGTATCAGAGGACAGATGCAAGAAAGGGGGTGATTCATTGATGTCCAGGAGTATGACCATTTGGATAGATTGGTTTCCTTCAACCAAGGATTCAATTGCATCAATTGCATCCCTGAGAGGCTCTGAGAAGGTGATCTGACAAACAACAGGGAACACAATGCTAGGGACAGGGGTCTTCAAGAGGAACCTCAAACAAAATCTGGGATCTCCCCCCCCTCTGGCGTCTTCATCTCCATGTTGTGACACTCAGTCACATTGACAAGTGTGCTGGGGGCTAGATTTACTACTTCTGCTGTCAAGGCTTAATGAAGTGTGCCAACAGAAACTTTGTGAATGTCACTTGGCCATTGGGTGATAAGCACACACTGCTTGGCAAGATAGGAAAGGCTATGAGTCTATTATTAGCCCAGAAAATGTGTGGGAACTAAGATATAGTCACTGGGGTTTTCTGATGGTCCTCATCAAACAGGTGAGTGCATGCTAGATTCTGTAGAACTGGTCCACTGAAACATTGGATAATTTCTATGCAGACAGTAAGCTGATTGTTCATAGCCTGTCAGATTAATCATTGCTAAACTGCTGACTGGACTTATGAGCGACAGGAAACTTGAGATGTGTGACATAATGTAGTGATCATGTAAGGTGGAAATGATTCCCTTCAAACCTTGTGCCAGCAGCCATAATGATGAGATCTAAGTAGTACGATGGACAATACTGACTTACTGAGTCTGCCAGAATCTTCCAGATCGATGCCTTGGAGTAATTGGGCTGAAGGAGGGGGGGTCACTTTGGTCATCTGTAAGTTTACTCTGAGTGGCTCAGCCCGAGGGGTAGCCTGTAATGCTCCATCTGTGTTGGCATCTGATATGTTCAAGTGGGTTGATGAAGGGGTTTTGCTTATATCTGGGGAAAGTTCTTTGAACAGAGTCGTCATCAAGTATCTGCCATAAAGTCATGGAAGCTTGCTTAGGCAGGAGCACATCATCTGTTGAACGAGAGTACACCGTTCTCAAACAGTTGTGTGACTCACCTTCAGCTGCAACAATAGTCGGCATCCTGGCACATGTTCATTGGTTTGGTCGAGAGTTGCATTTTGATGCAATGGTTCTCGACCTCCTTGATGAAACCCAGACACACAAAACCAACAATGATCCTAGCATCCAAACAAAGACACCACTCAAGCAGCTCTGGTAGCAACCCTCACCTATATCTGCAAGGGAATTTTTTCCTCCCATCTTATCATTGCCTCCATTATGTAGACCACGTTGGAGTCATGGGAGATGGTGGCAAATGGGTGTGTGGATTGAAACACATTATCCCCCAAAAGAAGTGTGTCATGTACTCCTTTGGTGCATATTTCGGTTACGGGTGGGATCTTCATGTCTGCTACTAGGTATCAATGACGAGTCATCCTTTAAAGTGGATATCATGAAGGTAGCCCCAGGCTGCGAGCTCTATGGATATGACTTTAGCATCAACTCTGTACATGTGTCGATCTATTTACCAACTTGTCAGCACTCATTATTCCCTTCCATAAATTTGGCCCTGTTCCCATTTCTTCTCTTATGGTCTCAGTCCCAAAGATGCATTTACCCCTGCTGACAATCCAAAGTTTTATTTGCTACATAGCTGATGGAGTGGAATGGCCACGACTTCATTGATGTGCTCAAGGTTGACATTGAAGGTGGCGAATTCGTCTCACTCCAGGTGTTTATCGACAGTTTCCATGGCACACCACTCTCTTTTGGCCAGCTTCAGCTCTAATTGCATGTTCAGTACAATCAGTGGAAACACTTTCCCAAGTTTCTTGAATGGTGGGAGAAGCTCAAAGTGGTGGGCTTACGGCCATTCTTTTCTGAGCTGAATCTTGTCTATGTCAACCTTGTGAGGGGCATGTGTCCCAAATTGATAGAGGTATGCATTCTTAATCGTGATGGGACAGGACTGATGTTGTGAACATAGTACTCGTTTATCAATATTTGTAGAAACCACAAGTTGGTGTCCGACCATCCTTTGCCTCGTCATCCTATCTCACAGTGAGCCTTTACTAGACTTGGGCCACACATGGATCCAAAGTAATACTGGCATGACACTGGTTTTGTCATGTACTTGTGCTCTGTAGTGTTTGCTTACTTCTTTTGCACAGAATTTGGGGCCTCTCTTGTTAGCTGGGGAGCATTTGATGAAGTCTACCTAGACTAGCCATACCCTTGCATCCTCTGCATATACTGAGACTAGCCATAGTACCCTTGCATGTGCCGAAAATGAGGATTTCATGAGGACATGGCAATGTGGATCAAGACTGCAGCTTGTCCCTCAACCTTGACCATCATTCAGTAGAATCAGTACTCAGTAACAGTTGTGTTTGTACTGTCGTCAACGATGGCTGGTGTGTAATGATGAAATGAAGGTGTGCTCATCCATCAGAATTAATGCTAGTGGGTTTACAAGGGCGGTGACCTTTACAGAAGATGCCAAATATCTCATGGGCGGTGGTAATAAGGAACTTCGAGTCTGGTGAGTGGCAGATGGCCAACAAATGACAACAGCAGATATGCCTCTTGACTCCGTACCACCACCATCCCCCCGTGGGAACCTTCCTCCCCCCTCCAAGCACTCTTGCTCCCCCTCTTCTCCATGCGAGATCCGCCTCTCCAAGGTCGGAAGGGTATTCCACCATTTCCCAAAGGGCACATTTCGTGCCCGCTTCATCCCCCCTACCATTCCCCAGTATGTTTTGAAGGCCAATGCTGCCAACCCCTTCACATGGTCCTGGACCATCCGAGATGGACCCCGCAAGGGTAAAATCTATCCTGTCCCCACCATACCAACATCCTGCCCACCCAGCACAGGAAAGGCACTTCGATGGGTTGTGTCCCTTTTCCACTCGTATAAGCTCCACCTTGGTGCACAGGCTGTGGAATCCTCCACTGGGAGGGTGCTGCCAGCATATCTCCGCCTGTATCAGAGCAATATGCTGGTGCACTTTCATGCTCAGCTGGCTAAGTCCAAATCCCCTCCCTCGTCAGCCCCACAGCCAAAGCCCAAGGGGAAACCGGCCCCCATCCCCCCTGCCCAGACACACCCACCTTCGGCTGCCTATGCCTCTGCAGCAGAAGTTTCTGAACTCCGAAAGGAAATATCCGAGCTGTGTGCCTCCCTGGCCACGTTACACGGTCAGCTGGCATTTTCTCCACCCCCATCCCCAGTCATCGCTCCCACAGTGACACCAGCCTCGCGTTTCTCCACTTCATCCCCCATCTCATCCGTCAGCATGACTGTGGATCACACCGCCCCCTGGACCCTAACATGGCTCCAATGGATATTGGACCAGCCCTCCTGCCCAGTGTGGCTTCACGCTTCCACTGATTCCACTATGCCAATCCTCGTCAGCTATGCTGTGCCCGATGACATTCCCCGCATAGTCCAGGTCACATCCTCGAAGACATCTCCCATCTACATTGGCTTTGACTCCAATGGCGACTTTGTGGTCGCCCACAATTCCCCTCCCCGCCTCGTGGACGTATCCTTCCAGATCCCTGACCGGGAGAGCTACAAGGGCGTTCGCACTGCGGCATTCATGCGGGACGCTTCGCTGCCCCCAGCCCCCTTCGCCCCCCGGTGATCTAGACATTCTGAGATTTGTTGTTACACCCCCTAGTACCATACCCCACACCTGTGGGGCCTCATCCACTCATCCAATTTGTCATTCTCTCTCCGTGTTCATTGCTCACTACGCAGCCTCTTTCTTGCCTCACACGGGCTCCACTTGGTTACCCAAGCTGTTATCGAAGAAGCCCCACATATTAGTAGTACAATAGGCATTCTTACGCACATGTGAAGTCTGACATAGGGCCTCGCCCCACCAGACTATAAACATGGATTTAAAAATAAAAATAAAATAAAAATGGCAACAGCAAAGAGAGTACTGTGTCTCACTGCATCAAAAGCTGGCAGATGGATTGTGATGGGGACAGGCGGAGGAGAGCTGTTGATATGGGATGCAGAGACATATGAATGGGTCTTTCAACACAAGGAACACTTTGCCATTACCATCATTGATTTCTCGCCAGGCTCAACTCAACTCATGTCAGCCACCACCTGGAAAGCTAGTCTGGAGACCACACTGTCTATGAGGTTGTGCAAGGCAAACTGTTGATAGACGGCCTGATAAACTTTGTTCGTGTTTATCGGGGTGTGTGGGCACATGAGTGACATGCCCAAATCAGGGTAAGCATTCATCACATGACACTAAAACAAGTGTAGGATAAGGGTTAACATAGAATAAGTCCATTTGCTGTCGTCATCAAGGATCACTACTCCATGAATGACATCCAGCCCAACCAAACTCTGTGTTGCTGCTGTAACTCTCTTTTGAACCTACCCAAGAGACCAGTGCCATGTACAGAACAAGCATGTTCATAAAGCAATCCATGTGCTACAACTCAGCCAACTTTCGCTCTTTAGTGCTCTTCTCAAGGTCCTGAATCCATTGGAAGAAGACTTTTCAGTACATTGTGATCGTATCTATGCGTGCCCAAAGGAGCACCCATATGGAAGCTTGCCCAGCTACTTGATTGCCTATACAAAGACTCCCATGGCAAGCACAATCAAAATGCATCTAGACAGAACATGTTTGCATGCACCAAGAGGAGAGTTTCAGATGGCATTGCCTGATGAGTGAGTTTGCACGTAGATGCTTGTTCAAAAATCTTTGACATGATATTGACAAGTGGTTTGAAAATGGTAGTCACACACACTACAAAAAAAATGGCTAATGTTATAATTCACTCTCTTTTTGTTTCTCTTGTACAAATATGTGTCTTGTCTTATCTCCTTGGACTTACTCTTCATTTCCTCTATGATAACTCTTTCCTATCTCCAGTCTATCCTGCTGGCGTTCTGATGGCAATCACTTGTTTAGTCATTGTTTCCTTCTGTCACTTTCCATATCTTTCTATGTCTGCCCTAAACATTTATATATCCAACATAATGTAGATACAGCTCCAGCATTTCCCTATGCTTGAGCTCCTTTGTTGTTCTTTACCTTGATCAATCAGCGCTCTTGCATCACTTCCTCTGGTCTTAGTCCAGTCTTTGATGCCCATGTGGACACTCCCACAAGTAACTTTGAACCATTGAACCTTAAATTTATAAGTGTAATGCACAGTGTAGTGTTAATGTAGCATGCTGCGAAACAGAGCGAAGAACGTGCGAGGAATAGATGAGGAGTTCAACTCAAGGACTATGCCGAGCTTCGAGACGATGTGAAGCCTAGGCGGGTCTCTTCTATCCTCAGGTACCTGAGAGGCTCTCTGGGACTCGAAGGTGGTGGACTAGAAACAATGCTGATATTGCATAGAACTAGCTGGGGAATTACAGGAGTGAAACGACAAGTATTTATACAGTAGACCCCTAATCTAGATGAAGGATATAAATGGGATGCATAGCATCCGCAGTCCAAGGGCTATGTATGCGCAGTATGCATAGCTACATGGCGATGAGTGCACAGCACGAATCATTGAAATATAAGAAGGCTATGCCACAGCCATGAAGTCTGAACAAGGGATTGAGGCAGAGACGGAACGGAAGTCTATATAAGGTATAGGCGAGGCGCCGTGTGAGATGGAAAGAGAAGTGAATCAAGAGAACGTATCTGATACATATTTGGAGGACGACTCCACTACGAATACAGCTGTGTGCGGCGAGAGAACAAGTCTGAGGACAAGTGAACGAGAAAACATAGAACAAAAAGTGGTACCCCCTTTGTAGATCGTAATAATAAGTCCTCAAAAATGATGTGTTCATTTTTCCCTGACCACAAACTATCCACAGGGTCACACTACTCACAGTGCTGTTGCCCTCATTGTTTGTGACCTCCCTGCCACAAGACATGTCTCTGCCCTTGCTGGCATTGGCAACCTTACTAGATCTAAGATCACATTGGGAGACTGTTAATACAAGTTGGAACAGGAGGGCCATACAAAGCACAAGTCTGATCAGCTTGCTGCTCTACAAAGATAGATGTACTGATATTGATCTTAGCATAGCAGATGGTGTGTGATTGTTGAGCAACCTGGACTGCCTGATCCATCCAATGCAATGTGAGATTGCTTAACAGCTTAAGCAGCGAGGTGGATGATATACAAAGCCCACACTTTGCAAGAGCTTCAATGACCTGGTGTGATGTACCATTCATCCATAGAAAAAGAGTGAACGGTGCCACAAAGTAGAGTGTATGATTCGATTGTGCTTTTGCTAGCTGCATGAGTACAATATGTCAAGTTTTTTGAGGCATTCGGAAGGACTTGAGTAGTGTTGCTAAGAAAAACCTACCATAGAAGCATCCTTTGTTCTATTCTCTCTAATGGCTCAATTCGACTGCACAGCGCTCCCAAGGATCTGACCAAGTACAGGCATATGCTCTCGTATGATCTGTCCGATTGTCGTGTTGATGTCCCAGTTCAGAAGAAACTTGCATGAGATTGTGTTGATCATTCCACTAAGAGCATGCTTGCCATTGTCCATTTCACCATACACCTTCTGAGCTTTATGTTGAAGCACGCGAGGCTCCATCCAGGCATTGAACACGCTGCGAGTTAACCATCACCTTCACATGTTGAAATGAGTTCAATGGCTTGCATGAACACATTGACCACCTCCCCCTTCATGCAGCAAAACTGAGCCCACCAGCTCGTTTGATCACGCCGTGCATTAACCACCACCTTCACATGTCGAAATAAGTCCAATGACTTGTGTGGACATGTCAACCATCCCCCTCCCCCTTCATGCAGCGAAAACGAGCCCAATGGCTTGTTTGAACATGCCACCCATTAACCGCCACCTTCACACATCCACAACAAATCCACTGGCTCCTGTGAAT
>JBBPSJ010000227.1:0-38340 GCA_038093535.1 Boletus reticulatus
TCCCATGTGATCGGAATTTTCCCCCCCGCTGCTCCTTGGGTGTGTAGGCATAGGCTGGACATCCGAAGGGGCGGAAGAGAGTCGGATCGACATGGCGGTTGAAGAAGATCTGGTAGGGTACCTTTCCGTCAAGTCCGGAAGTTGGACTGCGTGCAGAAACATAGGCAGCAGTGGACATGGCGTCAGCCCAGAATGATTTTGGGAGTTTGGACTCTTCCAACATAGTGTTGGCCAGTGTGGCCAGTGTTTGATTCATTCGTTCAGCAAGACCATTTTGTTCCGGAGTGTATGGAGCAGAAGTTTCAAGGATTGTACCATCAGACCGGAGTTGATCTCGGAAGGCCTTGCTGGTATACTCTGTTCCACCATCACTTCGTACAAATTTGGTGTAGGACTGAGAGAAATCCTCCTGTCCGATTTCTGTTCGCAGAAGAGTCTTAACATCTGATTTCCATTGGTTGTAGATCTGGAGAGCCTCATTTTTGTGTTTCATGAAGTAGATCCAGGGAAAACGGCTGAAGTCATCAACAATAATCAGCCAAAATCGGTAGCCTTCACGTGATCGTGGGGTTATAGGACCTCCGACATCGGTATGTACTAGCTCCAGTGGTCGGGTGGTCCGACGTTCCTCTTGGGCACGGAATGGAAGCTTCTTCATCTTCCCAAGTGTACATGCCTCACAGAATGTGGGTGTTCCAGTAAGGGTATCGATTCCCTGGAGTTGTCCGGATTTGACCATGCTCTGGATCCTATCAATGGAAATGTGCCCCATTCGACGATGGAGAAGGTTCACATCAATGGCTGCATGGGCAGCTTCCTTTGGCTCGCTTGGGGTGACCTTTGTATGATATAAGCCACCCTTATGTTTGGCAATCATAACGGTGTTCCGGTCCTTCCGGATGTAGCATGCATCGGAGTTCGCCGGAAAGGTCACGGAAAGGTTTGTGGAGGCAAGTCGGTTCACGGAGATGAGTGAAAGGTGGAATTCTGGAATTAGAAGAACATTTGATAGGATTATTTCATAGGTCTTCCCAGAGACCTGTGAGATGAGTGGTACTGTTCCGATTCCGATAGCATGTGCTTCCGAGTTGTTTCCGAGGGTTACCGGACGTGGTGGATTTAGTGGATGATACGTTTGGAACCAGGACCGATGAGGAACCATGTGGGATGATGCTCCAGAATCTATGATCAGTGTGTTTCTCCCACTGTCATTTTGCTCGGACGACGAGTAGGCCTGAATGCGTTGAATTAGGGAGTTGGATACATTTGCACTGACTACATGTGCCGAGTCCGGAACGTTCGGAACGTCCGCAGTTCCTTCCGCTGTGTTCGCCTTCTCCTTCTCTTTCCATGGCTTTCTAGACCCTCCACTTCTCAATTCTGTAACCCACTTGTTGTAAGTTTTGCAGTCAGCAGAGTTGTGTGTGGTGGTCAGATGGTGTTCACACCAAGCAGAAGCGTTGGCAGGTCGGATAGAGGGCTTCCGGGTTCCGCCGGTGGCCTTCATTGCTGACTCTGAATGTCCAGAGGAGCGAAGACGGGCATCCTCTGCAATGATTCGGGTCTCCACTGCATCAAAGGTCAGTTTGCTGTCCTCTATGGTATTGATGAGGGAGGACTTGAATAGCTCCCATTCCGGAGACTTCGGAAGGGAGTTGAGGAGGATGAACGCCATGACCTTTGAATCGACAGCGAACTTCATGCCGGCAAGGCGGGACTCGGAGGTCCGGAGTGATGCGATGTGTTCCGAGACGTCAGAGTTACCATCCCAGGTGACATTGAAAAGTTGCTGGAAGATGTAGAAGGCGGAGGAGACGCTTGGAGCATGCAGGACTGATTCAAGCTGGTCCCAGAGTGCTTTTGCAGAGCCGCAGGACGCTGTTTTGAGCAAAAGGGCATCAGAGAGACGTTCTTGTATAATGCCATGGGCTTTTTCATCACGTGCCAACCAGTCACGGATGTCCGAAGCGGTTACCCCAGTTGTTCCAAGGGTAGGTTGGGCATCCGTCCCGGAAACGACCCCGTAAGCCTTGCTGCTCCGGAGTTTTCGGATGACCTTTACTTTCCACAGTGGGAAGGCGTCAGGTCCGGTCAGGATTTCGTTATTTTGGATAACGTCCGATGTCATGTTGAGTGACAGGACAGGGTAGAAGGGTTGACAGAAGAAGAATTAATTTCTGACAGGTGTCAGATAGCCGATAGCCGAAAGTGGCTGATAGCCGGAGATGGTTTGAGATGAATGGTGAGAGGTGCGCTGAGGGATGCGCGAGTGTTGAGTCGTTTGTTTGATTAGCTTGCGCCAACAGGGCTCATAACCTGACAAAGTCTGAGAGAGGGCAGGAATTGCCCGATACTCAGCCGCTGCCTAAGATGGGCGGAAATGACTATATTCACCTGAGAGAGGGCAGGAATTGCCCGATACTGTAGTACATTAGCTAGGGATAAATACTAGGTAAAAAGGGGAACTCACCTCAGCCGCTGCCTAAGATGGGCGGAAACGACTGAGGTGCTTGTAAGTGAGGTGTAAGTATATATATGCTATGGATGGAGGCACACTCGTATTATGTTACCTACAATATTGCCGTGGTAACCCTGAAAGAAGGTTATAAGGATTAAGAGACTAAAGTATTAAACTTCCGGCACTTCCGGCACTTCCGAGACAGTTCCGGAAGTGGTTCCGGTGTTTCCGAGTTCGGAAGAGCGCGGGAATATTCCGGAAGTAGTTCCGGTGCTTCCGAGATCGGAAGGCACGGGAAGATTCCGGAAGTGGTTCCGGAATAGGGGTTCCGAGCTCGGAATGCTCGGAATGCTCGGAACAGTTGTTATTTGTCAAATACCGGTAACAGTTGTCCATAGCAGAGTACGGTATCTCGTATCGGTATGCAGTGTTGCAGGAGAAGAACCTGTCCCCGCTCAGAACGGGAAGTGGACTGCCATTCATATCCTGCTTCCCGATCATGAGGTGATCAACTTGAACGCTACGACGCCAGCTGCAGCCATGTCGGTGGTGGTCGAACTTGGCCGTGTGATTACCTGTGGAAGGTACAGAAAAGTGTGAGAGGAAGCTCGTGGATGAATACCGCATGCACTAATAATATTATTCTTGGACCGAGTCACTGTGGCACCCGCGATCATCTTCAATAATAGCTTGGATTTTGATCATGCAAGCCCTCGCGTCAACGACTTGTCTACACAAGAGTGCCAAGAGAACTCAGAAGTAGTGTATCGTATGGTGACCTGACATTGCACATACTTCGTACTGCCGATAAACTCAACGGCTTCCTAAAGAACGACACATGAGCATTAGCACTCGATTGAGGATCCGTCAAACCTGCCAGCAATGTCACCGGTCCTCTCGACGGTCCGGTCTGGTACTCCCCCTTGAATGATCTCGTTGACTATACTCCCTCTCCTTTCCTTCCCTCCTTCGATCTCTTTCCACGTGGTCTCGGTCCCGATCTCGGTCCCTGTCCCTGACCCCATGGTCCTTTCTCTCGCGGTCTCTCTCATTGTCGTCCCTCGTCCTCCGCCTGCTTACGTCATCACGGTCACGATCCCGTTCTTTTCTCCGCTCGCGATCACCGTATGCGCTCTTTTCCCGGTCAGCCGTGCCATTTCTCTCCCTCCGTGACGGAGAACGTGAGGCTCTCCTGGAAACCGTACCAGATCTGCTTGTCCCATTTTCGCCTTTCTCACTCTCTTTTCTTGCGACAGGGATATAACGCATGTCTCGACCCTTTGGCTTCTTCTTGTCACTCCCGTCGTCTTGTGGTTCCTGTTCTTTGGCACCAATGCCTAACAGGGCAGGGCGAGCTTGTGGTAGGTACAGCTCGGTAAGGCCATTCTTCCTTCTCTTATCAGACTTTGGGGCGACAACGCCTTCTGTCCAACCCATGCCACGTAGCATAGCAGCTCCAAAGGCCGATATGGGAACACGTTCATAGTCATTTGTCGTAGCGACGTCGGGTAGCTCTTGAACGTCTTGCTTCAGCGCATCGGCTTCCGAGAGAGGAGGGACCGGGATGATGTCGACAAGTGGAGCAGCCTCGTCTTCGCCAGCTAATATTGCCCTAAGAGCTCTTTGGTCATCCGTTTCCTCGGCGACCTCGGCATTGGATGGATCGTCAGAGACCGCAGACTCGACTACCATCGCAGCACCATCTCCTTCAACTTCTAGTTTGACCCTCTTCTTGATTTGTAGACCAGAGAGGCGAGGACCAGAATTGATGGTATCTCTCGTTCCGAGGCCACCGACGCTCCCGTCTGCGCCAGTCGCCGCAAGGGCAGAACCTGGAATGAAGGCTGGCGTGGCGCGAGAAGTATGAGGTTGGACACGGGAGCAACCTGCGCGGCGTCTTTTTGCTGCTTCACGCCAATCGGGATTAGGTTGCGTGGGGATGACTAGTAGTGCTTCCTCAGGTGCTTTCATTTTTTTCTGGGTGAGACTAGAATGCCATGTCATATGTGAGAGCTTTTGTGAGCCGACTTGAATGGAGAACGATGAGTGATTGCGAATAACGCACCGCTGTCCGCTGGCAATGAGGTTCTCTTCATCGCTCGAGTCGGTATGATGGCTAGCGTCGTCTGCGCCGAACCTATTGGCGAACACGATTCCAGTCTCTCCATCATCGTCCGAGTCTTCTCGAGAACTGAACGTTCGGGGAGAACCTGCGAGTGGGCTTCCTGTGGCAGAGCTGCCAGCGCTGGCTAGATGACGGGGGAGAGCTGGAATTCTGAATGGTCCGTCTGATTCCGGGCCAGATGAGGAGGGTCGAGATACAGGCGTTGGCCGACGGACTGTAAACGACACGGCGGACGGTGTTGGTGGCATCTTGTCAAGCCGCGACTTTGTCAGCAACAAACCACAACGATGAACGGGCATCTTCAACGTATCTCGCTTCGTACACTCTCTACATCCTCCAGACGCGCGTCAAGATTTGCACTATGGTGTCGTTTCCATGAGCCCTCGATGTCTGCGAGAACTCCTACAGTTCTTGCATACGTACGCCACATGTCCCTGTCTCAGTTGGCACCCTCCTCCGAAATACCGAAACCCCGTAGCATGCTTCTTAGGTCGCCAACAATCGAGGATCTGGAGGAGCAAGAGCTTGACGTCGACTTGATACCCAAGAGCCAAATCGATCTCGTTCTCACTGACCGTGCTGCTGAGGTATTCTTCCCGCCCATTCATCCAGGTGTAGATTTCTGACTAGACACCAGCAACTTCGGCGAATATCAACACGAGAGAGGAACCCCAACGTAGCCCTACGTATATCTGTCGAGTCTGGAGGATGCCACGGATACCAGTATAAAATGGAACTCTCCAGTGAGCGTGCTCCAGAGGACTAGTGGGTTACTCATGCCGTTGTGTTCTCACTATCGAGCTCACGATTTCTCCAGTCATCTTACTCATCCAGATACCCGGCCCTCGAACGTGTACATCGATGCAGTATCGCTACCCATGCTGAATGGGTCAACGATCGATTATGCGACGGAGCTTATAGGGAGTTCCTTTCGGGTAACCGAGAATCCGCAGGCAAAAGGCGGCTGTGGCTGCGGTATCAGTTGGGAACTAAAGGATCAGACCTCTTTCTAGGCACCTGCGACATCTTTAATTTGCAGTTGTGACACCGCCTAGTCTGAAGTGACTCATTCTCGCTCATCCAAAGAACATCCCTGCCATATAAGGGCCGCACGAGAAAAGGTGTACGGAGATCACTCTTGGTTCCTCGAAGAATTTACATTGGTTACTTAGTTTATGTTTACTCAATCCAAGGCAGCGCCGTTATCTCCTCTGATTTAGTACTGTGCCCATGGGTTGCACACACTCTCAACTAGGGTTTTGCAGTCCGCGGACACCACAGTTGGTGTGCACCCTTGCTGGGCAAAGCAATAACATGTAAGCGAAATTGTTGAACTGGCGGGACATGTGTGAGTCATACGTGACCCACACTTTCGCTTTGATAAACTGACTCATCCGTGGCACTACTTAAGGTTCTGTCCACATCCAACACGCGTACCAGATGGCTGTGACCTCTGCAATGTGGACAGGTCAAGTGGAAAATGAGGCATGCGGGACCTGGCAACTACAAAAGCTCATCCCGAGGGCTCCCAACAACCAGAGTCCCCCATGCCACCGAAGAGTCGTTCACACACAACGCGCTCCGGTCCTCCTATTATTCATTCTCCCCTCGAAAAACATTGTGGACAACTCGAATCGGAAAATGAGTTACGCAGGCGAGGAGGGCCTGAGGAACTGAAGTGCATGGAAAATATTCGCAGCCGGGCTCAGCAATCATCCCCAGAGTACGACCCAATGGCAGCGATATGCGAAGCATTAGCAGCCATTGCCACGCCAAGACGCAGGTGGACGAAGACCTCCACCATCGGCACTGAGCAGAGAGAAGAGGCACTCAAGGCTGATCCCCATGAGGGTCGTTGTCTAATCACCAATCTGCCAGAGCCAGTCGACTTATGTCACCTTGTGGCCAGAGCGACAGATCATGAAACGGTTGGTGTATCTCGATTTCACCTAAGTCATTGTCGTTTCTTACCGGGTTCTTTCTTCGAAGTTGACGAGATTGGAGTACGCCTGGGAGGAAGGGTATCTTCAACTCAACGTCGACTCAAAGCGTAATTTGTTACGTCGTATGTATATCTCGCCACATTCAAAGTCTGTGTCACTGACCGTCGTTGTAGTACGAGCTGACTGGCATCATCTCTTCGACATGTCAGAATGGATGTTGGTTCCGGAACCTGAGATTGTACAGGAACTCGGGAACATTTACCTGGAAGAAAAGTGTAAAACGAAGGATCTCGCAAAGGTCTTCGAATCCAAGTTTCGAAGTCACTTGTGACACTGACTGAAGCTCGTTTAGCTATTCGAAAAGAAAAGCTATCGGTACTACTTGCTTCCCTCACCGACTTTGAACCGACGGATTTGTCGTGCCTCGGGCCTCGACGAGGACAATCTTTTTCCAGCTTTCGCCGATCTCGGCCCTCTCGAAAGCCACATTCATCCGCATTTCGTCATCTTTAACACTGGTAAAAAATTGCAAGACTTCTTGATGGGCGCCTTTTTCGAAATGAAATCCTTCCTCAAGCAGATGGTTCCCCACGAGGGCGATATGTTCCGTATGCTGTTCGACATGGTACGTCTGTACGGAGCGTGGACGGAGGCGGACATACCTGCCGACTACTATAACCTCCTCGGAACCTCAAAACGGGCTCGTCCCCCATCACGCGGACGTCTCAGAAGTTCTCGGGGACAGGGCAGCCAGGGTGTAGCTGACCGATGTGCCAGTGGACAACAACGAGCCGTTCCTCCCCTCCGACCACCAGAAGAAGACGATTCTTCCTCGGTTACTGATGACACGGTCATCGATGACGATGACAACTGGATCGAGTACATCCACAAGTGGCAGCAGGAAAATGATGAGGTGGCAGTGAAGTGGGAGTCCGGCGAGGTTCATGACTCGCGCGATGAACAGC
Organism: Boletus reticulatus; assembly: GCA_038093535.1. NCBI lineage: Eukaryota > Fungi > Basidiomycota > Agaricomycetes > Boletales > Boletaceae > Boletus > Boletus reticulatus. The sequence goes on from JBBPSJ010000227.1 coordinate 7,492, forward strand.
TCGCTGATTATGACGACGAACATGCTCGTACTCCTCCTTCTCCAAGTGTCTGGGACAGCTGGAAGCCCACTTGGGTTGGTCGCTTGCACTACCCCGAGCTCTCTGATCGGTCACAGTTCTCGAGCAACGACTGGGCATCCTTCAAGACCGACGTATACCTTACTCGATTAGAGTACCCCCGGGTTGACCCGTGATGTTCACCTCAGATTCACCTTTGACGAGCCGATGATTAATTGATTACCATATCACCTAGATCGTTCCCATCAAATTTGTAGAATTTACATTTACGCCGTGGTTTTTTGTACATGCTTGTATATAAAATCCTCACAGGATACACTGTCGCTCTCTGATCAATGATCCCCGTCGTCTTGTACTCGCCAGGACGAGGTGACTCGGACGCTCACGAACAGCCAAGTATGTATTTTCAGCCTGACCGCCGCTTTGTGTGCTCAGCAGGGGAAGGGCCTGGTACGAACCGCCGAAGATCGAGTCGGTTGATACTGATGGTTCCATCAGTGCCTGGCTCCGGCTGAACGTTATTGAACTTTGCTTTCGGTATCTGGGCTTTAACGGGGCTGGTCGCTGTAGAGAGTCTACCACGCTTTATATCCCAGATATCCCTTGTACGTGGTCGCCCGTATAGAACGTGGTCGCCCGCTTGTCTCAGTGTTTCCGGCCGTCGGCCACGGTGGGCTTCCAGCACTCTGTCTTCCCTTGAACTGTACTCGAGACGGACGTCTATTTTCCGAGGCCAACATTACAAAGGCATGGGCGCTCACTTACCGCTCGCAGGCGGGGCTATTGTGCTGGACTCGAAAGTGGACAATAGCTCATATTTGCCGTCAGAACCCCACTCTGTCGCCCGGAAGCACTATCTCGCTGTCCTCTCCAAAAGGGATGCAGAGTATGAGAGTGTCGAACCAAGATACCGAAAACACGCCTTTTTAGGTCGCCAACGGTTCAGGATCTGGCAGAGCAATAGTTTGACTCCGACATGATACCCAACGGCCAAATTACTGTTATTCTCACTGCCACTGATCGTACCGCCGAGGTAATCTTCCCGTACATCCAAGGGAATCGAGTTCTGAGTGGATCTAGCAATTCTGACGAATATTAGCACGAGCGAGGAAGTTTCCCTACGCATCATCGAGCCTAGAGGATGCCACAAATCAGCACAAAACGGAGCTCGTCAGTATGCTTTATCCGAGCTCGCCAATCCATCACTGGCAGTCATCTTACCCGATGTTGGCATCTGGCCATCACGCGTGTACATCTATGCGGAATGGCCCAACGGTCAATTTTGCGATTGAGGTCTTCCGAGTGACCGGCCAGCTGTGATGTCAGCTGGGTGCTGAACCGCTGAATGACTTGGCCTCTGTCTGCTTCCTTTCCATACCATGAATAGATCCCTTGCAATCTATTCCACCGTGTAGGTCAGATCTCCCTCCATCATCTATAGTATACGCCCAGGGACTGCTGAGTACCACGTAACCACCGCAGCACTATAGTGGTTTGACAGCCGGCGGTAATAATGTTTGACGCGTCGCAGTATGAAGTCTGGTATCGAGTCAGAGTGTTGATGAGTCACAACAGGTCTACTCCTCCGAGAACATATATTTGGAACAAGCCTACCATTTATGGGACGATTTGACAAGCTTGGTATGAGCAGGTCTGCGTGTGAGGAGGCTGTATGATACGCGAAGCAAATATCTCCACCTGGAGAAGAGGTGTCAATCTGACCAAAAACACGTTCTCAGAGTATGACACGGTCATCCAGGAACACTACAGCGAGTTTTTGGACTCTGAGTTGGGAATTACGCACAGCATCTCAAAAAACGGGGTGTTTGAAATTGAATCTCGTGAGTGGGACCTAGAGAAACCGTCAACAGAAGTTAATTGGATCGTGACTCGCCTCATTGACCGACTGTACTTGTACCTGGTACGTGCCCGGTTTAACTCGAGGCTCTCTTGATGGACCCATGTCGCTTGGTCCTGTACATTGACTTGATTGTTGCAAACCGGACGGCGGACAGGATTGTTTGACTAGCGTAGATGCTATATCGTACGCGAAATAAAGGCCCCCCATTTCAGAACAATGTCAGAAATGCAAAAGTAGAAAGACATTGAAGATCACCACCGTACGTGCCAGGGACACACAGCAAGTGTCACGTCATAAAATGGGGCTTTGAAACTAGTGGGTCCAGCGGGCGGCATATCAGCACGTGCAAGTACCCAGACAAGTCCGGTTGACTTGCCATGATGCACACTTTTGCTTTGCCCCCCCGTGACGCGTGAAATGGGGTTGATCGATTGATCGGCACTTGTCGCTTACCATTTTAGGTTTCGTCCACATTCAACCATTATGGCTGTGGACCTCGCACTATGGACAGCTCAAGCGGAAGACAATGGCACGCGAGAGGTGGACAAAGCAAACCTGGGTATAAATGCTCAACCCGAGAGCACCGCTCCCCACCAACCATCATCCTCCATGCCACCCAAAACTCGTTCGCACACAGCGCGCTCCCAACCTTCTACTCTTCCTACCCTTGAAGAAGACGTTGAAAGGCTTGATTTGGAAGACGACATTCCTAGCCGGGATCAGCAATCATCCCCGGAGTACGACCCAGCGGCGGAGGAACGCGAAGCCATAGGAATAGCAACCAACACCACACCAAAGCGCAGGAGGAAGAAGACTTCCACCATCCGCACTGAGCAGAGAGAAAGGGCACTGAATGCCGATCCCCATCATGGTCGTTGTCTCATCACCAATCGGCCAAAGGCGGTCGAATTATGTCACATTGTGGCCAGAGCGACTGATCATAAAACGGTTGGTATATCTGGATATTGCCCATGTCGATTTACTCACTGTGTCCGTCCTGAAGCTGACGAAATTAGAGTACGTCTGGGAGGAAGGGTATCTTCAACTCAACGTCGATACAAAGCGTAATTTGTTTCATTGTATGTATGCTTAGCGCGTTTAAAGACCATATTACTGACTGTTTTTCAAGTACGATCAGACTGGCATCATTTGTTCGACACGTCAGAATGGGTGTTGATCCCGGAAGTCAAGGTTATAAAGGAACTAAGTAACATTTACCTGGAAGAAGAGCGTGAAACGAGCGATCTCACAAAGGTATCCAAGTCTGAGTTCTTATGCTATTTGTCATATTGATGGACGTTTAGTTATATGTAAAGGAAACGTATCGGTACTACTTCCTTCCCGCACCGAGGTTGAGAGAACCGATTTGCCGCTTCCCCAACGTCAACCGGGACGATCACAAGACTCTTTTTCCACCTTTCGCCAATCTCGGCCTTCTCGAGAGCCACATTCATCCGCAATTCGTCATTTTTAACACTGGGCAAAAACTGCGCGCCTTCACATGGGAGGACATCAGACAGATGCGATCTTTTCTCAAAAAAATGATTCCGCCTGAGCACGATGCCTTCGGGATGTTGGACTCCATACAAGAGTTATACGACGCATGGACGAAGGTGAAAGTACCTCCTGGCTACTGCAACCTCATTGGAACCTCAAAACGGGTTCATCCCCCATCTGAACAAGGGCAGGATGATCACTCCCAATGCGACCCTCCTCCAAAACGCGAAGGTCTCAGGAGTGCAACGCGTTCTCAGGGACAGGGCAGCCAGGGTGCAGCCGACCGATATACCGGTGGGCAGCAACGAGCTGTTCTTCCCTTCCAATCACCAGAAGATGACGATTCTTCCTCCGTGACTGACGACACGGTCGTCGAAGACGATACCGATTGGATCGAGTACATCCACAAGTGGCAGAAAGAAAGTGATGGCGTGGCGGGGAAGTGGGAGTTGCGCGAGCTTCACGACTCGCGCGATGAACAGCTCGCTGCTTATGACGACGAACATGCTCGTACTCCTCCTTCTCCAGGTGTCTGGGACAGCTGGAAGCCCACTTGGGGTGGTCGCTCGCGGGATCCCAGTATCTCTGATCGTTCTCGGTTCTCGAGCAACGACTGGGCGGTCTTTAAGAACGACGTGTACCTTACTCGATTGGAGTCCCGCCAGGTTGACCTGTGATGTTCACTTATTACCCTTTGACGAGCGGTCAATTGATTCTGAATGTATTACCATATCACCTAAATCATTACCATCAAACTTGTAGAATATGTTGGCTTGCTATATTACCATGGTTTTTATGCTTGTCCATGCGTCTGTATGAAGCCAGGTCACACGACTCGCAGGTTCATATGTAGCATTTTCAGATACCGCCGCTTGTACCTTCCTCTCACTGGCGCTCAGCGCCGAAGATCATCGACTCGATTGATATCGACCAAGCTTGTCACCCACGTTATTAATGCCTGGCTGGACGTCACCGAACTTTGCTTTCTCTGGGATAGGCTCTTCAACAGGACTACAGACAGCTTGCATCCTAGTTAGTAGTATCAACACCGTCTTTCCAATGGTGCTCGAGACGCACATCTATTTTCCGAGGCCAACATTGCAAGGGCATGGGTGTCTACGAAGAGGCGCTTCCCGCGGGCCGCGAGCGAGAGCCATTGTGCGGGGTGCCGACAACGCGCCACTGAGGGTTACGAGTGTAGCAACAGAGTCGACAGCAGACGACAGCTCGGAATTTGCCTCGGAACCTCACTTTGTCGTCCAGGAGTACGACCTCACTGCACTTCGTCCATGCGACATCGTCTTTGGGCAGGTGACTACTGATACGGAAGAGACGCGGCAGCAATCTTGCAGGGACCGCACGTGCTCTCGGAAGAGTCGCTGGTGCAGCCCCACTGTGTCTTCCGTGAGACCGGCGCCGAGAGGATGGACGTCCTTCATCTGACGATATTGATGGCACAGCGACCAGAACATTCGCGCAATGCTTGTTGGATACGCTAGCGAGAGATGGAGGGCCCGAACCTGGCCAGGTTCCATTGGAGGAGAGGTTGGCGATGGCGATTCCCTCGGTGGATCTCGTACTGCCAGGGCATCTATTCTCGCTCAGTCCAGCAATACGATGGTGGCGGAGGGCAATCGAAAACGTGATATTTTGACTGCGGATGAAAGGACAGGTGGATATTATCCTTCTGGACCCTCGTGTGCAACTAATCCGTGGGGGCCGTAGTTATCATTGTAGGGCGGACGTGTCGTCTCACCCGTTCGGCACAATACACCGCCGCACGACCTGGCGTCGTCTCCACATCACTCGCCCGCGCAAACTGCTGTCGTTTGGATGGAATCACATCTGGAACTACCTACCTCGCGCTTGCACAAGTAGCGATGACCTAAGTGCTCCACAACGGTACCACACATCAATGGCGGACCACTCAGCCTGCGTTGGTACCTCGACAAGGCATGGTTTGAGCACGTCAGAGGCGAGTTTATATCGTGCATCAGTCTATACATGTACCGGCACCCATTCATGACGCTCGGTTCAGCTGACGGAACGATACAAATACATCTTGTCGGATGGTACACCCCGTTCTCGGTTTGACCAGTTCTTGCATCACGCTAGGTTGGTCAAGAAGCAGGTGACGGCGCTCCCCAATCACGTCCTATCCTTAGAACGTGCTGCGTTTCTAGAGTACATCCAGGTCACAGGTGCTCTACTGTGGATGCAGCGCGTCGAGGCTGTCAACGGTCATGACACACATAACTCGGACAATGACAAGGTTCCGGTTGTGACAAACATCCATGCAGTCTGGGTCCATGCAGAACCTGGCCTTGGTACCGTGTGTCCTTTCCTGATCACGCATTCACCTCTTCAGGTAGATTTGATTTCCCCGCCTGAATACCCGTCACCCGCTTCCACCTTCCTCTTCCGTTTCACATCTAGTCAGTGTTACTCCACATCTTGCGTCCCGCCATCTGAATCCGAGGCTGATATGCTGCCCAAGATCGCGGTGAAGATGTTTATGGCACATCTCCACACACGTCCCGGCGGGGCTTTGTCTAGATAAACATCATCTGGTTCAAGCGGAGACTTGGCAACACCTTTGGAACTTCCAAATGGCATGTGGCCGTCGTGTCATAGCGACGAGAACATAGTAATAGATCCTCAAATGTACTACATAGAACTACCAATATATCCTGGCGACTCTTGGGGGGTAATGCAATGGATCATGGTAGCCTTTCATTCAAACGAGTCCGCTGTCGAGAGCTTGTGAATGTCGACGTTCAATCGTGGTGTAATAGAGCACGGGAATGGGTCAGGAGACCTATCAAAAGATGGTTTCAGGTTGAAAAAGGACAGTCCGCCAGTCTGCGAACAACACTCACGTAGTTACCCCGTGATTGAAAGTCGGTTCAAAGTCCAGCTCTTCCCCTTGTTCGCCTCTTGCTTTTGCTATCTTGAATGCGTATAAAATTAACACGATTGCAATCCAGACCGAGTTGTCGGCATTGTAACGACCCGGACACACGCGCCTGGACAAGTGAGGTCGGCGAGGCTCAACGGGAAGAAAAAAATCAGTATACCTCCCAAAGCCAAAAGCAAGGCTTTCAGTGGACTTGTCACCACGAAGCTCGCCATCTACAAAGAATCTTTCGGGTTTGAAGACATCAGGTTCTGGGTATACGTCTTCGTTGTGATAGATGGCCCTTCAAAATAATGCATCGGAATCCCCGGGCCAGGAAGACAACGATTTGTGTACCAACCAAATGTTTACCACCAAGGTAGACCCTGATATGTATGATGGTCAGAGAGTCAATAAGTAGATACTCCTCGGATTTCGTTAAATGATTACCTTTCGGGATGAAAAAACCCTCATAAATGTCATCGTCCGTGGTAGCGTGAGGAAGTCCTTGGGAGAACATGAGCATTGATGCAAGCGTGATTGTCACTAAGCACTTGCCAAGAGGTGCAACAGCATACATTCTCAATGTCTCCAACAGAATAGCCTCGACGTATGGCAGGTTCGGCCGGTCATCGAAGTTGGGAAGTCGATCTGTGCCAACAACCGCATCAATTTCTGCTTGAGCCCGTTCCTGCACCTCCGGATGCTGAAGCATGGCAAGCATGAAACATTTCAACGTCGACGCGGACTACCAAAAATTAAATGAGCTGTTGCACACGTCCCGACTCGGACTTATTCAGACTTGCCGTTTCTGCACCAGCTGTCAGATCCGAGTCAGTTGATGGATTCAACTCTAGTTCATCTTTCACCAAAGCAGCTTACCCACAAAAGCCGTCGCGCACGTGTCTTTCGACAATTGGAGTTGCGAGGGATCTCCAACATCTTTAGTGGCCCTCAAAAGATCAAGCGCCATTGCTGATGCACTGCTACCCATAGCCTCCCTAGGATGAGTCCCGACTGTGAACCTGAACAAGTGCAAGTTTCACCTCGCGTTTCCTAGCATATTCAAATGGCTCTTCTATCATCTGCATGGCACAATGCTTGGAAATATCGGCTTTGCGTCTCAAGACAGCACCCGGGAACCACTCTGGCAAGCTCAAGACTTAGACTTAGATTAGTTTTGAGGCGCAACTTGTGTAAAAAAGGGTGAGCACTTGCCAAAAGGGAAGGCGTCGATGATGGATGATGCTTCTGGTGTCAAACTCTCAAGGGCCAGGGTGTTTCCCCGTTCAAATAGCTCGACGAGATGGTCGTGTTCGGGGGCAACATCGTAGTCATACACGATCGACATGATTACTGCTGCAGAAAACCTATACGTATTGTCCCCATTGGTACACATATGAATTCACTTAATTAAGTGATGCTCACCTTTGGATATGCTCGGAGAAATTGTGAGGTGTATTGAGAATATCCAAGATAAGCTGGTGGGCTTTTCTCAGCTGAACAGGACGAAACACAAGAGTTGCTTCAGCTCTGAAGGTTTGGTGGAAAATTCTCCTCTGCGAGCGCCATCTATCACCGTAGTGTGCCCATCCGAGGTTAAAGGACCAGCCATATCTAACAGTGCAATTTCAACTTTAATACGTTAATGAAGAAGAATGATAACATACGGATCCTTCGTAGCAAGGTGGGGCCTGTCTGAGTAAATATTGGATCGATGATCGAGGAGGTCCTTGGCAATTTTTTCCGAGTTGATCACAACGATGTCTTGCTTCAGCACACGGATCATGAAGATATCACCTGTTGGCGCGAGATGAGGGTCTGGTTACCATAATGGCACAGGAACAATGTGAACCGTAATGAGTCGCCCACTCAGCGTAGGTTATCCAAGGCTTCTTAGCGTCAATACTGAAAATGTTCCCAATGAGGGGGAGGGGAACAGGTCCAGGAAGAAGACGAAAACCATGAACACTCTGTCGTCGCCTCTTGAGTAGGGTGAAAGCAGAGGCTATCAACACGCCAACCACCACCAGATACTGCATCGGATTCAGGTGCATGAAGCGAAGTGAGGCAACTTCAACAGCGCTGGCAGTGGGAAATGAGTGGGCGAGTCGGACGACTGCGAGATTAACATGGGAAACAAATTAATGGGAGCAAACATCAGTCATGGACTGTAATGATTGGACGAAGAACACGGCGTTCCAAACGCCGATAACAGCGGGCCAAGCATGTGTCAACGAGTGTAATGTAGTAAATCCGATTTAAACGCACTTACAGGGTGCATCATTTGGGACCATAGTAAGCAGGTAGTTCAGCTTTTGCCAAAATATCCTGAAGCTAGAAAGATTCTATGTCTGACTAGTCTGATTGCAAGAATGACTCTGCCATACCTGCCTATCTGAGTCGAAGTGATGGCCGAAGGCCGCCGACTCCTCAATCACGCCCGCGGCGCTGCCATGAGTCATCAGGTTGTCTTCACTCGATTGTTGGGGCCTACTGGTTTTCTTGGCAAGGCAACAATTCTAGATGCCAATGTATTGTCATAGTGGTATGCCTGTTGTTTGCTGGATATGGAGTAGTCGGCACAAACGGACTCGGAGGACTCGGAGAAAATACGGGGTCAGAGCTTTGAACATATTCAGATTTCAAGTTTGCATAATACCGAGTCACCAGGAATTCATGACCCAAACTTCGAATCACTTTTCGAAAAGCGATTTGAAGTTTGGACGAGTCTCACCCTCATACAGGAAGAATCTTTAAGGTATCGAATACACCCCAGCTTCCCAATCGTATTCTGTGCGGGGACTGCAGCCTATTCGCCAGTCCCATGACCTGATTTCGGAGCTATGGATGTTCGCAACGTCACATGTCGATCGAGCGTGCCAGTGATTTTTATGTATTGATCGTACAGGAGCTTTCAAAGGCAGGTTATGGTAGCAAGGTAGAGGCAATGTCCGTAATTGGTGAAACCCACTAACAGATTCTCTGAAACGCCTCATTCAAACAGATCCGCTGATGAAAGCTTGTGAATGTCGACTTTCAACGGTCGCGGTGTAATAGAACAAGGGAATGGGTCAGGAGCCCTGCCAGAACATATTGGTAAGTACAGTCAACCACTCTGGAAGTACTTACGTGGTTACCCCGTAACTGAAGGTCGGCTCAAAGTCGAGCTCTTCCCCTTGTTCGCCTCGGGCTTTTGCTATCTTAAGTGTGCACAGAATTAACGCCATTGCAGCCCAAACTGAATTGTCGGCAGTGTAACGACCTGGACACACGCGCCTGGAAGGAAAGTCAGTGAAGTAACCCCAACAGAAACAGAAACAGGAAATATCAAGGTACCTCCCAAAACCGAAAGCAAGGCTGTCAGTGGACTTGTCACCGTTTAGCTTCCCATTTACAAAGAATCTCTCGGGTTTGAAGGCATCGGGCTCGGGGTAAACATCTTCATTGTGATACATAGCCCTTGGAAACAATATATCAAAACCTGGAAAGACGACGGTCTGAGTACCTACCAAACATTTGCTACCACGGTGGATCCTAACGTGACGCAAGAGCAGGAGAGTTAACAAACGTTCATCAAATTTCATAATAGTACCACCTTTCGGGATCAAAACATCTCCGTAAATGTCATCTGTCGTGGTAGCATGAGGAAGCCCTAAGAAAAACATAAACATTGATGCAAGCATAATGGTCGAAATGCTTACCAAGGGGTATGACAGTATACTTTCTCAGTGTCTCCATCAAGATAGCCTCGACGTACGGTAGGTTCGGTCTGTCGTCAAAATTTGGAAGCCGATCTGTGCCGATTACTGCGTCAATTTCTGCCTGTGCTCGTCCTTGTACTTCTGGATGCTGCAGCATGGCAAGCATAAAACATTGCAGGGTTGTCGTGGTCTACAAGAGAATGAGTTATTGCAAACACCCATCCATATTCAGACTAACAGTTTCTGCACCAGCTATCGCATTCGAGTCAACAGAATTCTAATCAATCTTTCACTGGAAACTCACCTACGAAAGCTGTTGCGCAGGTTTCTTTCAACAATTGAAGTTGCGAAAGATCGTCGACATCTTTGGTAGACCTCAGAAGATCGAGCGCCACTGCGTCCGCAGTGCTACCGAGGGCCTGCTTCTGATGAGTCCTGACTACAGGCGAGAATGGATATGAACTTCACCTCGCGTTGTCTAGCATATTCAAATGGTTCTGCTATCATCTGCGCGGCACAATTCTTGGAAACTATCGCCTTGCGTTTCAAGACAGCACCTGGGAACCATTCTGGCAAGCTGAGAACTAAGACGTTGATCAGTTTCGGGTTGCCAGTGTAAGACAACGTGACTACTTGCCAAACGGGAAAGCGTCCACAATGGATGATGCTTCTGGTGTTAGACTCGCCATGGCCAAGGCATTCCCGCGTTCAAACAGTTCAACGAGATGGTCATGCTTAGGAGCAACCTCATAGTCGTACACGATCGACATGATCACAGCTGCAGAAAACCTGAAAATGTAAATGTATTCCCTGTTGGCATACACTTGTTTGATTCGGACGACACTCACTTTTGGATATGCTTGGAGAAATCATGAGGAGCGCTGAGAATATCCAAGACAAGCTGGCGAGCCTTTTCCAGCTGAACGGGGCGAAAAGCTAGAGTGGCTTCGGCTCTGAAGGCTTGGTGGAACATCTTCCTCTGTGAGCGCCATTGATCACCATATTGACTCCAACCAAAGTTAAAGGACCAGCCATATCTAACGAAGCAATTTAAGTTAGACGTACTGGCGACAAAGAGTAAGGTTACGCACGGATCTCTCGTCGCGAGGTAGGGTCTGTCTGAGTAAATACTAGATCGGCGATCGAGAAGGTCCTTGGCAATTTTTTCCGAGTTAATCACAATGATGTCTTGTTTCAGCACGCGGATCATAAAGATTTCGCCTGTTGCTGTGAGGTGAGGGTCTGATTGCCATGATGGTACAGGATCAGAGCAGACCGTAACGAGTTGCCCATTCAGCGTAGGTAATCCAAGGCCTCTTTCCGTCGATGCTGAAAAGATTTCCGACAAGAGGGAGTGGTGTAGGTCCAGGAGGGAGATGATAACCGTGAACCGTCCGTCGCCGCCTCTTGAGTAAAGTAAGAGCGGAAATCACGACGACACCAACGGCCACTGAAGCCTGCATCGAATTCAAAGGAACGAAGCGAATCATGTCGATCTGAGAGGATGAAGGGAGGAAAGTACGAGGTACCTTTTATATATAACACTAGCGCTATGAGCGGGTGATGTATGGACCAGCTGTATGAATGTGAGACTGACATCAGGGAATGTGACATTCGGTAGAATGGTCACTGCCCGTAGATAATAGGGGGACAAAGAGCGCGCCGTACTTAGTTGGTTAAGCGAGTGCCGAAGACTGTGGATCCAAGCTCCTAGGAACGCGATTCGGAGATGTAGGAGTCGTCAATCGGCGGGCTGAGGCTAGAAAAAATGGTGATTTGGTTTCAAGAAGGAATTTGACGCCTCAACTACTAAGGCAGATCTGGGGTGATCGAAGTGACGGCTGAAGCGCTGAGCTGCTGGCACGGGCCCCGCTGTGAGAACCATACATTTCTCATCTGTATATCCCCAGTTTGTGTTCCATGGACATAATACCGCGCTGCTTGAGGTTGACGAACGGAGGGGAGATAGCTGGGCTATCAAGTATACTGAAAATGTTCAGTATGTCAGATCCGTCATTTTGGATACAATACCCTCGAAGTTCGAGAGCGTGTAGCAGGAGACTTGCCACCCAGAAGAACAAATACAGAGCCAAGCTCTCCGTACTTAGATTGGCCGAAGTTGTCGTTCACTGGCACATTTCAAGTGCGCTAGCGCCAGAAAATATTTTGGGACAGTTGTGGGACATGGAGAGACGACTAGATGACGGAAAGTTTGACGGTCACTCCAGGTGAGCGCCGCGGCTGGGGGCCGCGTGAGTAAACACATCGAAGCACAATGCACATGCTCAGATGGTGCTCTAATTTGAGCTGTCATCAGGAATGTCATGGTCACGGGTTGGCATATCGTGAGTCCTACACTCAGAGCTCCAGGAATACGATAAGCACTCTGGCCCGTGTATAAGACATCGACTGCTCTCAACTGTTCATTAAGCACAGTCGTAACCCTTCCCGAGCGATCGTGGTACGCTCAAGTTTCCTTCCGACAAGCTAGTAGAAGGAGCCAACGGTCCGACCTATTCCAAACTACAACACATTCGCGATTGAACGTCATCATGCCGACCCGCGTTCCGCTTCTCTTTGTGAGCCGTGATACGGGACATGGTGCTTACCACCGAATGGACTGACGGCTATTGGAAAGGGTACCATGACCTTTGGGTCCGAGGGCAAGAACGGCGTCCGGACGTCATCATTGACACAGTGCCAGGAGATCCTCGACGTCTTCTTTGCTCATGGACACACTGAGCTCGACACGGCACGGATCTATGCCGAAGGAACAACAGAACAGGTAGGGATGTCGCAGCATTCGATTTCGATCCCATGCGGAGTCCCATGTTCACTCCCGGTTCTCATGTCCTCCCTTAGGTTCTATCTGAGCTCAATGTCAAAGGCGCAACGATCGACACCAAGTAGTCCTACCCATCTAGTATGCGCGCGCAATGGCTAATATTGTCGTGAAGGGTGTACCCGGTAAAGCCCGGCGACCATTCGCCGGTAAACTTGAGGAACACGTTTTTGGCGTCACTACAGCACCTCAAACGCGACAAAGTTCGCGTTCTGTACCTCCACGCACCCGATCGCAGTGTTCCTTTTGAAGACACCCTGCGTGAGGTCAACAACCTGTACAAAGAGGGCAAATTGTGCGTATTCCTCGCGTAGTACCATCATGGTGTGCAGACTGACCTTGGCCCTAGTGAGACCTTTGGACTGAGCAACTTTGCCGCATGGGAAGTACGTGGGCGCCTTCCCGCCAGTTGTCCTCAGAAACTAACACACGACAGGTTGCTGAAGTCGTCGGAATCTGCAAAGCCAGAGGCTACGTGCTTCCAAAGATCTACCAAGCGTGAGTTATCGGTCTAGTAAATCGCACCTTCTTCACTAATTTATGTTCCTAGGATGTACAATGCCATCACACGCGAGATTGAAACCGAATTGGTGCCTTGTTGCCGCAAGTACGGTATCAGACTGGTCATCTACAACCCTCTCGCGTACGTCCCTTGCCAATTCCCGAGGATGCACACCATTAACGACCGAGATCGCTCAGCGGTGGTCTCTTCGCGGGCAAGGTCACCTCTGTCGATGACCAAGCTTCAGATGGTCGATTCGACCCTTCTTCCAACATGGGTAAGATGTACCGCGCCCGTTACCTCCGAGAAGGCTACTTCAACGCTCTCGAGCTCCTCAAAGACGTTGCGGTATGCCACTCTTGTGTCCTAGTTTACGCAGCGAGTCCTCATAGACACGATCACCGTCATCTTGCTAGGAAAAGCACAACTTGCGCCTTACTGAGATCGCGCTGAGGTGGTGCCAACATCATTCAACACTTGACGTGAGCGATGGTGTTATCCTTGGTGCTAGCAGCGCAGCACAGTTGAAGCAGAACTGCGAGGATTCGGCGAAAGGGCCACTTCCTCAGGAGGTTGTTGACGCGCTCGATGAGGCCTGTAAGATCGTGAAAGCTCACGGAAGTACGCCTTTGTACTGGCGCTGACCATAGTTAGAAAATCTAGGAGACATGTGTAAGAACAACGTGAAGTGTAGTAATTGTGCGGTGGCCGAAGGCGTTGGCCTGAAGCCGAGTATCATCGAACGGGTACATTTCCTAATGAAAGGCCACATCCGTGGCAACACCCGCTCCGATTAAAAGGAAAGGAACAAGTCAACGACACTTACCTCTACTGTTCAAGTTTAAGTACTAGGATGTTATCCGGCCATTCAACGGACGAGAACTGTCACCAAAGCAAGAAGGGTATTGTTCAACATGTACACAGATAACCTAGCGAGTGGGTACCGAAAACTGAGTTCGGGAACCTCGAGAAAACGCGTCGCTCGACGCTGAATTCATATGCATAATCTAACCCCCTCCAAATCGCATCTGCACAGTCCAACGACTCGAGCCATCCCGCCGCATGGTACTTGGCCCTTCGATATGGCCAGTGTTCCATCCAACGACCCATCTTCTGCGGATCTCGTCACAGTCCAAACGCCCGAATCGATCCGCACCACGTGCACGTTGGGGAATTTCGACGACACTCAAAACAGATCACTGGCAGATCGGTATGTTGGTGATACTGATGTACCACAACAGGGGAGGCATACCCGTACGCAGTTGCTAGATGTCCAGTGACATTAGACCAACAAAAGACAGAACAAGAGGCGTACATTCATGAAAACCATCAAGTCTTCCGCCACAGCAGGCGACAAATCGAGCGTCAACGTGCGTACCGTTCGTGGTACTAACCACCCCGCCCGGCGCCAACGCGGGCGACAAATGCCTTGGATACATGATCGACAAACTACTCAACTTGGACAGTGTGGGAAGCACGCCCCATGCCGACCCGTCAAATCCGACCCGTCTCGCATCCATCGGTGGAACAAGCAGATAATACGTTCGTAATTGCATCCGCTCACGAAGGAATTCGGAAATAGCGGGAGCGATCTGCAATGTGTCGATGGAGGTTGGTAATGGTCAACGAGAAATGTCGGAGGAACAGCAGGGCGGTGCAGTAGTATTGCCAGAACAGCGACGAGGGGGGGTGCATTCGAGCGTCCCTGAAAGCCTATCAGCGACTCCAGTTGGTGGCCATTTGTATCTGCTCCATTGAATTCAATTTGAGTGAGGTGTCAAAAACTAGACAGAAAGGAGGACGTAGACTCGTGACCAGTCCGTCTAAAAGAGGATATCCGTTGGAGAACCGTCGATAGACGGACTGGTAAAATTGGTCGTGGCGTATAGGGGATGAGCGGGATCTCACAGTCATGTGATTGTCATGTCCTTATTAGGACCTTCCGTCTGATGAGATAAGCCGGCCCGAAATGCTCGATCGTTAGCTAAGTCCCTTGTAAGCTGGCCTTCGCTGTAGTCGCAGATGCTCGCATTCTTTCCTTCCGTCACACATCATGAACCCTAACAACAACACGGATGGGACTGGCGCACGTTACACTCGTGCCGAACGCCTCCGATTGACCTTGAAAATCCTCCGAGATGGCTGCATCTCGCTCCTCAAATTCATCCTTGATGTCTTTTGTTCGAGTGACCAAGAGTTCAAGACCTACCAAGCACGTTTCTTCAAGAATCAGTCTGGAAAAGTAATGGAGCTATTGGACTGCATCTTTGAAGACAAACGAGGACGGCCAATTGTTCTTTCTTGGATGGAACCACGAGCGATCGAACTCGTTTCGGACAAGGTTTCAAAGGAGATGGACAATATAAAAGCTGCGCTCGCATGGACGATCAAAAGCACGACCCCCGAGAACCTCTTGGTGTAACGCACAGCGTAGTTTTGACGTAGCGTGCTGCGATACGGGTCGAAGAATAAGCGAAGTAGCGAGGAGTTCAACTCAAGGACGAGTGCTGAGCTTCGAGACGATGCAAAGCCTAAGCGGGTCTCTCCTATTCCAGGTATCCTAAGGACTCACTGGAACTCAGAGGAAGTGAGGCGTAGAACTAGCTTAGGGAAATACAGGGAGAGACGACGACTATATATACGGTAGGCCCCTAATCTAGATGAAGGATATAAAAGGGGTGCGCAGCATCCGCAGTAAAGCGCAGTTGAATGCGCAGCTATCCGCAGCAAGAGGCTATGAGTGCGCAGCACGAGATAGCGATCTACGAATATATAAAGAAAAGGCTATGCCACTGCCTTACGAAGTCTGAATAAGGTGACAGTGGCGGAGACGGAACGGAAGTCCTAATATGGTATTGGCGGGGCGCCGTGTGAGCCAAAGGAGAAAGAGATCGAGAGAACGTATCTGGTAGTGGTGGAGGACGACTCCACTACGAATACAACCGCGTACGGTGAAAGGACGAGTCTGTAGAGAGAAAGAAGACGAGGACAAAAGAAAGGACAAGGAAAAAGTGTACCCCCTTCGTAGACCGTAACATTACCCCCTTCATACGGTCGAAGCACCTGCGAGACCTCATCAACTACTCTGATCTCCCTCGTTGACTTCGTAGTCGGTCAAGTCGACGTCGTCGAGGGGGTTGCGCCGCTTGGGGCAGAATTCGTCGCAATGACCGAATTCTCCACACAGGAGACAGATCCGTCGGGGACACCAGGCCTGAATATGGCCGGGGGCGGTCATTTGACAGAGAGGGCACTCATAATGAGGGCAGTCGACGCGAACGTGACCAGTCTGGTTGCACGTGAAGCAACGAAGAGGGCGAGTAGGACGAGCGGGTGTAGCGGGGAGAAGAGGGGAAGGGAAACGATCCACGTCTATTGGATTGGTTGAAGTACCCGGCGCGGATATGGGCGTCGACGCGCGGGCCTTACCATTGGGAATAGAGGAGGGGGAGAACGGAGTTGTCTGTCGCGACTTTCCTCGATTTCCCGGAGCACGTTTGCCCACAGCTCCTGCTGAGGAGCTGGCCAATCCGTATGGAACTGTTCGGTAACTCTGTTGGAGACTACGAGCAGTCCTTCGAGTGGGAGTTGGAGTGGAGGGGTGTTCTCGAGCGGGGAGTACGTTGGAGGGTTCAGGGGTGGGAGTCCCTCGAGGTCGGAGTGGGACGGAGGAGAGGAAAGAGAGAACGTCAGACAGGGCGGCTCCGGGAACAGAATGATTGCCAGTTCCTCCAACAGTTCCAACACTTCCGCCTCGGGAAGGTGACTGAGAGATCTCAGAAGGGGACGCGACGAGTAGGGGAATTGTGGATGAGGAGTGGGAGGACGGGGAGGACGAACGGGTAGTGGCGGGGGTGACGGTGGAGTCATCGTCCCAGATCGGGACGGGGGAGTACCCATTTCCTCGGCTATGTTCTCTTGCCCAGGGGTCGTTGTCCCAGGGGTGGTTCGGGCGGTCGTCCATGTAGTATCGTCGGAGGTGTGTAGGTAGGGAGTGGACGATTGGGCGCAGAATGTGCATGTACAAAGGACCGGGGAGTCTGCGAATGACATTGTCGAATCCATGGTCGGCACAGGCGTCAAGGATTGCCTCTCTGGAGGCGTGGATGGCCTGCCCCATGGCGGCGGTGTAGACAGGCAGGGTCCCATCTGGGAAGAGTTGGGCGTGGATGGTTTGGGCTGTGGCGTATGTGTGAAAGACGACCACCAAAGATTTGAGTATCGGAACGTCTCTGAAAGCGGGTATTGAGGGTATGGCGACTGCGGCGGCGGGATTCTCGAGGATGGAAGCGTAGAGGATGCGGCGCGATACGATGGGGAGTCTATGGAGTCGAAGGGGTACTGCAACATTGAGCGAATGGGACATCAAGAGATTTCTGTTAAGCAAGGTGGGAGGAGCGGCGGCTCGACTCGAGTGATAGTGACTGGTGGGAGTTATGAAGATGGAGGGAAGGCCAGGGGATCTCTGCCTTTATACTCCTTAAGCAGGGTGATGGCGTGTCCAAGATTGGACTCTGGTTCCCAAGTGTTCTCGGAGGACGGGTATCCTTTCCACGAGACGAGGTAGTGGCGGCGACGTGCGGAGCTCCGATGGGCCAAGATCTGTTCGATTTCAAACTCCTCTTCTCCGTCAATGAGATCTGGCGGAAGCGGGACAAAATTTGCTCCGTGTTCCGCAGTCTCTCTATATGGGGTGAGAAGGGAGGCGTGGAAGGCATTGTGGATTTTCCATGTTCGTGGGAGTCGCAGTTTGTACGAAACAGGTGATATTACCTGTGTAATTTCAAATGGGCCTTCGCGGCACGGTGCAAGTTTCCGAGATGGGTATCGAAGTCTCAGGTTATGGCCCTCGAGCCATACCTTATCTCCGACCCTCCATGGTTTAAAGCGGGAGGAAACGCGTTCCCTCATGTATCGTTGTGCCTTTTCGTGGGCGGCAGTAGCTTCCTTGCGAGCCTCATCGAGGTCTCCAAGGCGTTTTTCAAGAGCGGGGAGGAAAGTGGTTTTTCCTAAACTTGGGTAGGCCCTCGGCTCGTACCCCATCATCAATGAGAATGGTGTCTTCCCAGTTACCGAATGCACGGAGGAGTTATGGCAGTACTCCGCCATTGGTAAGAGGTCCGACCATCGGGTGGCGTCCCCTTGGCAAAAGATCCGAAGATATGTCTCTAGCTCCTGATTGACCCGTTCCGTTTCTCCGTCGGTTTGCGGGTGGTATGCGGAAGAAAGAAGGGGATCGTAATCCAGGAGTCTCGCCAGTTCCAGGGCAAAGGCCGAGGCGAACTGCGGACCGCGGTCAGAGATTATCTTATCGTGGAGGCCAAATCGTGGGAAAATCTTTTCGAAGAAGAGCTGCGCGACTCCGCAGGCGTCCGCACTCTTGTGAGTTGGAGTGAAAATCACCCCCTTTGTAAGCCCATGGTCGACCACGACCATGACTGAATCATATCCGTTGGACGGCGGCAAGTCCGTAATGAGATCGACCGAAAGTGTCGCGAAAGGGCGAGTGGAGGCGACCGGAAGAGGGGTAAGAGGGGGGACGGTGGGATGGGTGTTGACCTTGTTAGCCTGGCAGACGGCACATCCTTGGATGAAGCGACGGACGTAAGCCGTCAAGCCAGGCCACCAATAATCCCGTTGTACCGCGTTTACGGTTCGGTAGTAACCGCCATGACCACCTGCAGGTGAGTCATGGAGAACGTGGAGGAGGTCGTTCTGGTGGCCCTCAGGCACATAAGCCCGATCCTTAAAATAGAGCAAACCATCGTCATACCGCCAATCGTGAATCGAGGAACGGGGAATTCCCGGTGTACCCTCGTGAAGTTTGCGCAGCTGGTCAATGACAAAGCCATCCACCGCAGTGGATGTGACGATGGCCTCTTGGAGGTCGAGGTCGATCCTTTTCAAAAACAGCTCCCCTGGCAACAAGGTCACTTCAGCATTGTCGCCCGAAGTGTCCATATCATCCTTGCGCGAGAGAGCGTCCGCGGGGCCCATGTTGGCGCCCGGTACATGTTGGAACAGGAGGTCATAGTCCTGTAGTGTAAGCATCCATCTAGCTTGCCGCCTAGAGAGCTTCCTGGGGTCCTTGAAGTAGCACAGATTCTTGTGGTCTGTGAGCACAGTTACGGGCCGGCCGGTGCCGGTGAGGTAGTGCCGCCACTCCTCGAGTGCGCGGATGACAGCCAGTAGTTCCCTGTCATATATGTCGTAGTTACGTTCTGCCGGTGAGAACGTCTGGGATATGTAGCAGCAAGGGTGTAAGTCTCCGTTACCATCCTTCTGCATCAGCACGCCCCCGGTCGCAGTGAGCGAGGCGTCTGTCATGACATAAAAGTCTTTTGAAGTATCTGGCATTGCGAGTACAGGTTTAGATGTAAAGGCCGCCCGGAGGAGGTCGAATGCCTTCTGTTGCTCGTGCATCCAGGACCACGGCTGCCCTTTCTTTGTTAAATCCAAGATCGGCCTAGCAATTTCCGAGAAGTTTGGAATAAACTTGCGGTAAAAGTTGCAGAACCCTATAAATGAGCGGACTGCGCGAACCGAAGCAGGTGGTTCCCAGGTGGCGATTGCCGATAACTTGGTAGGGTCCATCGCGATGATACCCTCTTGGACGACCATCCCTAGGAATTCAACCGAGGATGCGTCGAACGTACATTTCTCTAGTTTGAGGCCGAGACGGTTGTCCTGTAACCGCTCTAGAACTCGCCTCGTTTGTTGATGATGTTCCGTAAGATCCCTAGAGTGGATCAACATGTCATCCATGTAGATGATTAACCATCCCTCCGCCACCATATCCTTGAATATAAAGTCCATGAACGACTGAAAAGTCGCAGGACTGTTGCACAGGCCGAAAAACATGACGAGAGGCTCGAAGAGGCCGAAGGGCGTAATGAACGCCGCCTTCCAGGCGTCTTTAGTCTTGATTCGGACATTATTATAGCCCCAGCGAATGTCCATCTTTGTGAAGTAACGAGATCCTGTAACGCACAGCGTAGACTTGTCGTAGCGTGCTGCAATACTGGTCGAAGAATAAGCGAGGTAGCGAGGAGTTCAACTCAAGGACGAGTGCCGAGCTTTGAGACGATGCGAAGCCTAAGCTGGTCTCTCCTATTCCAGGTATCCGAAGACTCACTGGAACTCGGAGGAGGTGAGGCAAGATCAACGCTGATATTGCGTAGAACTAGCTTAGGGAAAATACAGGGAGAGACGACGACTATATATACGGTAGACCCCTAATCTAGATGAAGGATATAAAAGGGGTGCGCAGCATCCGCAGCAAAGCGCAGTTGAATGCGCAGCTATCTGCAGCAAGAGGCTATGAGTGCGCAGCACGAAATAGCAAATAGCGAATATAAAAGGAAAGGCTATGCCACTGCCTTACGAAGTCTGAATAAGGTGACAGTGGCGGAGATGGAACAGAAGTCCTGGTATGGTATGGGCGGGGCGCCGTGTGAGCCAAAGGAGAAAGAGATCGAGAGAACATATCTGGTAGTGGTGGAGGACGACTCCACTACGAATACAACCGCGTACGGTGAAAGGACGAGTCTGTAGAGAAGCGGAAGACGAGGACAAGCAAAAGAACTAGGAAAAAGTGTACCCCCTTCGTAGACCATAACAGATCCCTTGAGCTGGTCCATCAAGTCTCCGATGAGCGGGAGAGGGTAAGCGTTCTTGATAGTATGCTCGTTGAGATACCGGTAATCTTGGCAAGGGCGAAGATTACCATCCTTCTTTGAGACGAAGAAGAATGGGGAAGCCATGGGGGAATTCGATGGGCGAATACGTCCAGCCTTCAAGTGTTCGTCAATGAAGTTTTTACATGCCTCTCGCTCCTTAGGGTTGAGCGGGTAGGCCTTGGCAACCTTTGGTGAAAATGAGTCGTCTAGATCTATGCCGTGATCGAACGATCGGTAAGGCGGAAGGGGACCGTCGTCCTTCTTCTGGAAGACGTCCTCAAAGTCTTGGAAGTCCTGCGGGAGTTCCTTCGTAATTTTCTCTGCCCCTTGGGCTAGAGACGTCGATATAGTAGTTTTCTTAATGGAGCGCCCGTCCAGCTCGTTTTCTTCATCCTCCTCACAGTGTATGAGCTCCGGCATGTCCTCCCGCTGCGTGGTCGGGTCCACGTCAGGTACCATCAAGTCACGTTTCGGGTCGACGCGTTGCTTCCACCACAGAGCGTTGCGTTTGCGTAATTTGTTGACCTGGCATTTCCTATTGAAGACGTTGATAGTATAGGCCGCAGCCACGTCGTCTTCACGGCTGGTGACGGTCGGTTCCGCCTCTTTAATCCAAACCGCTCCTCTCTCCCAGTTTGGGTCGGGTTTACGTCCCGAAGCCAAGGGAGTCTGAGTAGCAGTGTCATCCTTGCCACAGTCAATAACAAGGAAATCACGGGTCTCTATTGTTTCCCAAGGTTTCATCACTACTCTTGCCTGTTTTTCTGATCAGGCCGTTTTGTTCAGGAGTTCCATCAACGTTGCTCGCCCGCAGAGTCTTCGCGTTGTGTAGTGGGAATGTACGCACGCCACTGCCGTAGCATAGTCGATAAAGCAACCAGTTGCCCCGGAGTCGACAGGGGGGGCTTTTGTGTCAACGCTTTTGAATGCAGTGCGATCAGGTGGGTAGAGGGTGACAGGAATAGATATGGATTGCGAAGCACCACCTGATACAAACACTGGAGATAACCTATGCATCAGCAAACCTACATTTTTTCTGAGTTATCAAAATAAATGACTTGTCTGAGTTGGCTGACATGACTGACAGCATGCTATCAGTGCTATCATCCATAAGTAATTCATCACTATCAGCATTCTCAGAGCTATCAGCATATCAGCTTGTCAGTTAACCAGTGATATCAGTCCAGTCAGTCCAGTCAGTCAGTCAATTGATCATCTTGTCAGTCTTGTCAGTCTTGTCATCCCAGCAGTCAGTCAGTCAACCAGTCAGTCAGTCATGTCAATTTATCAGTCAGTCAGGTTGTCAGTCAATCAGCCAAGTCAGCCCATCAGCTCATCAGCTCATCAGTTAGTCATCTCTGTCAGTCACATCAGTTGGTCAGTTGGTCAGTCAGTCAGGTGTGTCAGGTTTGTCAATTTGTCAGCTAGGTAGTTGGTCAGTCAACCAGTTCATTCAATATATCAGCCTATCAGCTTGTTAGTAAATCAGTTCAGTCAGTTCAGTCAATCTATCATTGATTAATCTATTCAGGCCTGTCAGTCTTGTCATTTATCTAACTCACCCAGAAAAAATGTAGGTTTCCTGCTATGAGAAAAATTGTTGGCTAGAGATGACGTTTTATTGGCTAGAGATGACGTTGACCCATCCCTGCCCATCAAAAACCCTGGTCGGTTCCAGGTGTTCCGAGCCACGTGTCCTGGTCGGGTACAGGTATCGCACATGCTCCTTCGCAGAAACCAGACGTAGTCTGTATGTGGGCTCCACAGAAACCGTTCTTTGACGTTTGTGGTTTGGCGTGGTCGGCTCCACGTCCGAGCGACTTGTTCCGGTCAGTTCCGGATATCGCAAGTGCTCCTGCCTCTTCGCTCACTCCTGCTCGTGCCACTCTGATTCCATGTTTGACTGTGTTTCTCAGAGCAGTTTCTTGCGAAGAAGGTTGCGGTCCAAGCCCCGTCCCTTGACCCATGGGAGTAGCTGCGTCCGCGTCCACCATTGATTGGACATCATCATATGGGTACATGCCAGGATAATGATCCTGGGCTTTCTCTGAGGTGGTGTCCCAGAGCTCCGCCGGCGCGATAGTGGAGAACCTATTGTTCCATGGTCCAGATCGTACAGCCCTGGCTCATGGTGCTGCCCTGATCGCTTCCTTTTGGCACTCTTGGTAAGTGGCCGTTCTTACCTCAGCCATGGCCTGGTAGCCAGCCTCCTCGTCCGCGGATGAGCTGCCATCCCCGAAAGCAGTTTTGAGGATCTTTATAGCAGCACCTTTCTCGATGCTCCCCATTTCTTCGAGGTAAGCCAAGAGTTCATCATCCTCCTCCATTGTGGTGGTGGTCCGTGCCCATCGTTGCAGGACTTTGTAAGTAGGACGTGCAGTGCGTCCGGAGGATGTGGTTGGGCGGGGACATATGGTCCGGTCAGTTCCGGATCCCGTGTGGTTGGAAGCCCTACAGCCAACCTTGTGACAAATGAAGCATTGATTCTTCCGCATATACTCAGCGTGCTGAGTCGGCGATAGATGCACGGCATCTACGTCCATCGCATACGGGTCTCTGTGCGATCGAGGAGAGGGAGCCGGTATATGTGGCACTCCCTTTCGTAAATCTCCAATTCTCCTCAGTTGTTGGGAGAACTGTCCTGCCTTCTTTATCCATTCCTGGTAGCTGTCAGGAATCTTGTCGCACGAGAGGATCATCGTGGCAAGTCTGGGGCTGAGGCCATGGATAAACCATTCCACAAGGGCATGCTTGTCAGTGATACCTGATTTCTCGGCGAGAAGTTGGAATTGCGAAGCATAGGTGGTGAACCCATCACTCCACGTTCCTTCGGTATCCTTTCCAGCAGTTTGACGGAGTTTGGAAAGGTCTATCCTTGCCTTGGCTGCTACATCATAGGGGGAAAAGGCGGTCTCGAAAGCTTCCTTAATCTTGTCGAAGGTCTTTTCATCGTCGGCGATAGCCGAGTTTGCGAGCTTCATCAACCATCCCTCTGCGAACGTCTTTCCCCGGCCCTTACTAATTTTGTTGAGGAAAGTAAGGGACTTTGTCATATCAGAGAAGAGTGCTTTGTTGATGGTGAAGTACGTGTTCATCGAGAGGAGCCATCTGTTAGCGTCCTCTGCCTCCCCGGAAAAGTCCTCGGGAAGGCCGGCCTTTATTTCTGAAACCATTTCGTCTTCTAGAGCTGGGTCAATATCAATGTCCTCCTGTGCGGTCGGTTCCGGGTCAGGGTCATGAAAAACAAGAGGAGGTTCCTCGCTAGGAACGATGTCGGGAGGTGAAGGGGCAGCTAATTCAGATACAGAGGGGAGGGCGTCCGAGTCTCTTCCCTGGCTCCTGTTGAGCTCCGCTAGTTGCTGTTGGACTTGTCTGTAATGAGCGATACGATCCGGAGGGGAGTATTGGTCAGGTAGGACAACGTGAAACGGATGTCCATCAGGAAGAAGGTGGATGCGGGGGTGCAGGGAGGGAGAAGACACGGTGGGTGGTGAGGGTGGCGGGGAGTCTGAAGGTGCTCTGAATCTGCCGATTCGGGAAATGTCGGAGAGGGGGAATGTCCTCTACGTGAAAGTAGGGACAAGGGGAAAAGCTAGTTCTTTTGTAACGCACAGCGTAGTCTTGACGTAGCATGCTGCGATATGGGTCGAAGAATAAGCAAGGTAGCGAGGAGTTCAACTCAAGGACGAGTGCCGAGCTTCGAGACGATGCAAAGCCTAAGCAGGTCTCTCCTATTCCAGGTATCCTACGGACTCACTGGAACTCAGAGGAAGTGAGACTAGAAACAACGCTGGTATTGTGTAGAACTAGCTTAGGGAAAATACAGGGAGAGACAACGAGTATTTATACAGTAGGCCCCTAATCTAGATGAAGGATATAAATGGGATGCACAGCATCCGCAGTAAAGCGCAGTTGAATGCGCAGCTATCCGCAGTAAGAGGCTATGAGTGTGCAGCACGAAATAGCAAATAGCAAATATAAAAGGAAAGGCTATGCCACTGCCTTACGAAGTCTGAATAAGGTGACAGTGGCGGAGACGGAACGGAAGTCCTGATATGGTATAGGTGGGGCGCCGTGTGAGCCAAAAGAGAAAGGAGATTAGGAGAGCGTATCTGGTAGATGTGGAGGACGACTCCACTATGAATACAACCGCGTACGGTGAAAGGACGAGTCTGTAGAGAAATGGAAGGCGAGGACAAGACAAAAGACAAGGAAAAAGTGTACCCCCTTTGTAGACCGTAACATCATCTGTCATGCATATAGGCGGGAGGGTTCTCCCACTCCCACAGACAGCCCTTTGCAAACAGTCTGGTCTTACATTCGTCATCGGCGGCTTCAGAGGGCACCTCAAAGAACACAGAACAGACTGGGGATTACACAGAATCTGATGTCTCCCCTGCTGGCGCTGAAACACAAAAGGATCCGATCGAGGCTGCTATGGTAGTGCATACAGAGGGCAAACCAAATGACAAAGAAGCATGGGCCTCTGAAGACAATGGAAAGACTTGGCGACTGTTACGCTTGGTCTGGGTAGGAACGAGCATAGCCTTTGATGGGTCGAAGAGGGAGACGAGCGTCGAGTCTGAAGCACGACGAAGGCTTATAGATTCAAGGGGATCAAAGGTTCTAGGCCCAAGTGAGTCGTTCACGAGGGGTTCAAGGTTCTGGGCTGAGACCAGAGGTTCAAGAGGAGGCAAGAGCAATTGATTGACAAGAGAGGAAACTACAAAGGAGCTCAAGCGTGAGGAAACGCTTGAGTTGTATCTACGGTTTATATATGTTGGATATGTAAACCTTTAGGGCAAGCAAAGAAACAGATGGAACTCGATGGAAGGAAAGATGACTAAGCAAATGGAAGGAGGCGGAACGCTGACGGAACAATGGAAGGGAAGGATGAGTCATTGACGATAAGCGAGAGATGAGTAGCAACAAGTCTCATATTGGTACAAGAAAGAGAAAAGAAAAGAGAAAAGAAAAGAAAATTGTAACAGCGACGATCACCTGTTATCTCCAGGGGGCTAAAGCAAGGTGAGTATATGCATATAGGCAACTGAAATTAACTGATACATGCAATATAGACTCAGCGCATTCTCATCATAAGACATCGAGAAATGGGAAGAAGTGAGGTTACATTATTTGTTTCACTTCTACGAGTTCACCAGTTTGTGACCTTTCGTTTTCAGGCAAACTCACTCTGGTCCATCACAACTCGGACATCGTTCAACCTGCATTCAACACTCTGCCATTCCATGTATACACCATGCTCAATTCAGTTTCGCCACTCGGACACTTGCTTCAAACTACGTTGCTTCCCAATTGCTCTCGTCTTTACTGATTACAAGTTTCTCCATGTGGCGCAATATTCAGCCATGTTATTGTAGATGTCCTCTATGCATGTGTTGTCATATTGTCCAATGCATATATAGTTATGTCTACACACCAGTCCATCTCAGAGAATAGCAGATATTGCCAGAATTGCAACGAATTCCGGGCCGATCTAACTCAGGTCTGGGACAAAAGAGCACTTGTAAGGATGGCCATCTAGGCACCTGTCTATCTGGCACTTGACTGGTCGACTAGTCACGTCAGCTATGGGCTTACATGATCATCCCAGAGCATATCAAAAACTTGCATTTTTTGTGATGGATAAAGGTTTGTGGCTAGTCTCCTAAATTTCTCGACTGTTATTATCTTACCCGCGGGAAATGTATGACGTCACAGTCACTGGCCAGTTGCTTGGAAACTCTCCGTGCATGGTGGCGCAAGCTCATTCATTGACCATGCAGTCGATCTCGAGTCTCAACTGACTGGGAGGTTTGCACCTTCGGTCATACGTGACACTTGTAGGCTCAAGTTTATGAAAACCTCCCATCAGCACGAGTCTCTCACTCAAGAAGCGACCTGGGTATTCACAACGCATCAACTTTGCTGGCTCAAGGCCACCGGTAGTATCTCGACAAGCGGAATTTGCTAACAAACTAGATGGCACACATGAACGAGCCAAAGACAGCAAGGAATAAACCAGACGCGATGCCTACTCCCTGCGGTCATCTATCAGACGGCAGGATGATGCTTGCCGCGTCAATATCTACGGTTGCAGTTTCACACCTTGAAACTGCTCCAGTAACTGATCGAGACCGTCGGGCTCTAGAACGACCTTGGTCCCGTCACACCTAGCCTGCTTTACAAACTCGTTACACAGCGTGTTGACGTCGACGTCCTGTTGTCAGACGTGTTGGGCAACGTCGCATCAGACAAACAGGACACAAACCTTGAAATGAGGATCCTGGGTGAAAGACCTCCATGCTTTGAGCACCTCAATATTTTCTGGGTTCTCCTTTGTCCGCGGGAGACACGAGCCTCGACTACAAATGTGGGCCCCCGGAGGTACGTCAGACGTTTCATAGAGCTGTACAGCGGCAGGCCGCATTGTTGTTGATACGTCGTCCACGTGAAGTGGAGTGGAAGCTGGTGGTGGTAGTCCGGCGGATGTCTGGCTGGCCACGGTGGCTTGTGTTGTTACTGGGAGCACGTACCGTTGCTTCGTAAGCGCTTGCAATTCCGGGGAACGCCCACCGAGTGCCGGCGATGCAACAAGATGAGACAGAGCTCCCTGGGAAACTAGTTGAGCAGCGTTTATTGGCACTTGCACGACCTGGTCGTTATGACGTGCAACCAAAGGCGTGGAAGATATTGTCCATGATCTAAAACAATGTTGTTTGTGAGAGGGGTAATAAATGTTATTTGGTGCGAGCTGACCTGGGTGGTATTGGCTGGGGGACAAGTGTGGTCCTGTGAACGTCATCGTTCATGCAATATTGCCTGTATCTATCTCGATATCTATCACCGTTCCATTCTGTCTCTCGATCCCTATTCAACGGATGTGGACGGACCGGTCGCGGTGGGTACGGCACGGCTTCGTACATCCCATCCAACGTGCGACCCATCGACGTCGACGCGTTCTGCGTGTGCGTCCCGATGTATCCATCCCGGGACCAACCCGGATCTAGAGTGTGATCAGGGGAGGTATTGGATTGCGTGGGACCATAGTCCTTTCCAGGACCAAGGTTGACATTGGAAATGGACATCGTGCGGTGTCCGAGTGGATAGGAAACGAAGCGTGATGGCTGAGGGGTAACGGTGTCAGATGAAGAGAATGGAAGCGGCAATGACTGATCAGCAGCCTTGGGGTACGAAAATGCCGGTGAATCAGACACGGCCGTGCCAGGTTCGGGCTGGTACATGGACAGCAAGCGCGGCACACGCGCGAAAACGGCGGTGTTCGGCTCGGCGACAGTGTCTGGGATGCTGTCTCTATTGCGCGTGGGTTCGTCCAGCGGCGGGTGCAGACGTGTTGCAGTGGACCCGGTCTGGATGGCCAAGAGAGGCCGTAGGAAGTCGACATCCTCAGAGGGCATCCGGCAATCAGTAAGCTCCTCTTCGATGAACTCTGCTATCTCCTCGCTCGAAGGACGCGACTCGGTATCCATGGTAGACCAACATTGTTGTATGAACATCCACCGACGCTCGGTGGTAAACGTACTGTTCGGCCGTCTTGGTTTCATCCCTCTCGAGACTGCATGTACAACTTGCCCCTCGCGCTTGTAATAATGGTATGGCATCTTGCCGCTTAGAATCTGTCCAACACGCGTAAGAGAACGTGCGGTGCGGCGCGTATGGAAGAGAGTGGGTCTGACGGACCTGTAACATGATGCTCCCAAACGAATACACGTCGCTTTGTGTCGTGGGCGCGACGCGTCGCGATTCCTCTTCTATACCATCTTCGGATACCTCGAGATCAAGCAACTCGGGAGCCGTCCAACGTAGCGTGCCTCGCGCGTGGGAAGACGCGGCGAACGTTGATCCCCCGAGTTCGGTCAATAACATTGATAGACCAAAGTCGGAGATACACGCCCTCCCGTTTTCACGGATAAGTACATTTGACTGGAGTGTGCAGGTCAATGGGATAACGCGATCATATATGGACACGACGATACGTACGCCCGACAAGTCGCCGTGCACGACAGAACGTGAATGGACTATAAAATATTTCTTTCGGGTTTGGTTCAGACATGACACAACCTAGCACACTCACGATAACGTAAACCAGAGGCAACATTGTCGAGCTATAGGGACTGGAATTAGGCCCGTCTCCCCAGCAAGTTCACTGAGAGACTTACTAGACCAAGGACTTTTATCGCAGAAAGACTATGATAATGGTCCTCAAGATATGTCGTCAAGGTGCCGTTATCCACCCAGGGACACACCATGGCAGGGAATCGGCCAAACCCCACGGTTGTTCCGAAGAGAGGTAAGACGTTGGCATGCCTGAGGTTCAGCCATACTCTGATCTCCCGTCGAAGACGCTGTGAGGGTCGCAAGGTCAGTCACATGGATACGACAAGACAATGGTGTGAAGGGATGGGCGAGAAGTGAATAATGCAACCTTTTGCTTCTTTGAATAGTTGCCGTCCTCACCCGAGTAAGTCTTGATGGCTTTGATGGCAACCTGAGGTAAAGGTGTTTGTTAGTCGCATTGTTGATCACAAAAGAGCCCGAGACGCGCACTTTGATAGGTTGTCCATTGTTTTGTCGGAGCATCCCTCGGTAGATGTCCGCGAATCCACCAGATGCGACTGGATCATGACCTTCCCGAGTGACCTGATTGGTGAGATCGATGAGAAAGCGTTCTCTAAGGCAATCAACGTGAGCTCACAGACAATGAGATGGCACCCGCACCTGTAGAATGCGTGCATCACAACTTGCGAGAACACGTTGTGTTGTGCAGACCCGGTTTTTCCTTGGTAGCCTGCTGGGAAACTAGGCACCGCAGCTTGATTCGCATGCTCTGACTTTTGAAAGGCGATATACTTGGCTGATTTTAGAACACCGAACTTACAAACTTGAGCAACGACTCGGATACGCTTCAAGTACACAAATACTCCCGAGTTTGCCACAAGTTGCTCCGGACCTGTCGTCGAGCGAAAACGTGTCGACAATCATTGCAAGAAAATTTTATGTTCATATCTGGTTTTTACATAAATGTGGGCACATACTCAAGTAGCGTTTACTATAAGTTCTAATAGTCGGAGACCAAGTCGTACATGAGAGGCTAGAGCAAACACACCAGAGGATACACTACACTCGGAAAACTGCAACTAGAATACACGATGCGGCGAGGGACCCGATCTTGGCCGTCCATAGTATACATGCTATACTTATCGAACCCAATAATCAACGAGAATGCAACGCGAGAAAAGAATGAGGAGTGGAGGTGCATAGCCTAGAAGTAAAAAAAGGAGGGCATGACAACAAGTGGGTCATAGGCATACCGTACCTAGAAAAGCAAAACGGCATCAAAAGATGTACATCGGCGAGTCGTTCGTTCACGCCTCGTCTGAATCAAAGAGAGAGATCGGTCGTTGGAGCGGTGCAGGCGATCGTGTCAGTTCCTCGTCGAGTCCCGTATCCTCGGTGTCTTGCGCCCTGTTTCTGTCTCGATTTCGCTCGCGCTCGCGTTCACGGTGATAGTCCCTCGCCGGGTCGCGCCTCCTCTCCCAATCCCTGTCCTGCTCCTGTTCCCAATCCCAGTCGCGAACGTCTCGAGCTCTCTCCCTGTCCCTGTCCCTGTCCCATTCCGGATCCCTCTCTCCAACTCTATCCCTATCCCTATGATGCCGATGCGACGTATGGGGACGAACAGGTGGCGCCGGGTACGTCACTCCCGCTGGCACCGGTGAAGCGTCGTACCCGTGTGTGCGCGTTCTCACATTCGGGTGCGGAGTGGGGTTGGCATACCCGCGACGAGGGTCCCGTTCGGGACCCGATCTGGAGTGGGACGTCGTGCTGG
>JBBPSJ010000228.1:0-38322 GCA_038093535.1 Boletus reticulatus
TCCTGCGCACACCAGGACACCACTTCTCAAACGACCTTGCAAATGAACTTTATGCTTGGCACTAGCAGCTTGGCGCAGTGGAGAGACCTCGATGAGGCCATCGTTCTCGTCTCGCGAAGTACTAGGCCTCTACTAACCGGAGATCCCGTAGCGTTCAACGTCTTTGAGCAAGGTTGATCCACGTCTCTCCCCTCGGGAGGAGACCGGGAAATCGAGGTTCTCGGCGGAGCTGTTGTTCGCTATCGAGATGCATTGCGACCTCACCCCCCCAGCACCCTCTTAGTTCTGCCCCGTTAAACAACCATCCCGCTTGTTGCCGAGAGGCGCTAAGCCTGAGAAAGGTTGTATTGCATATGGCAAAGTTGAGTTGGTGTTGAACATATGGCACCCGGATATTCGTGAGCAGGTATCATCTCCGTGTTCACTCCGATACTACTTCTGGCACTGACAAGACACAAAACAGCCTCAGCTTGCATGCAATATCATCTTTTCTACATCAGGAAACGCGAAGCACTGAAATCCCCGTTGGTGATTCTTCGTCGGTGGCGGCTCCACCATCTCCTTATGTTGGGTGGGAGGGGTACCCACAAACCGTGGTTGTGGGCAGCTGGAAAGCCAAATACGATTAGTCCCAAGAGTCGTGAGCCCCCTTTGGCCTCACAACTTGGTAATTCTCACTTCCAGCAGAGTCGGGTGCTGTGCATGGTCTCTCGACAGCCCATGTTCTGGCGACTCTCGAATCGACCTTAAGTAATTAAGGAAAGTGACACATCATAGATATTCACAAGAGGGAAGAGATCGCGAAGTTAACGCTACCCATGGAATCTTCGAGATATGATATCCTTGACGAAGAGTGCCTCATGTCCAGCGCATATAATGCCTCCCAATGTTTGCCCTCCTCAGCACTTGTCTCTCATTCGAGTGGTGAGTCATCCTTGCCAATCAACGTAGTCTCTGGGCGACCTCTCACAATCCTAGCTGCATCACCATGCCCTTCAAGATCGAGTACCAAGGCACCATCGCGCGATCGCTTCCCAAGGACCCCGCCGTTATTCGGGAGTACGCAGGCGATCTACTCGCCCAGCTTATCGAGAAGGGCGTCTGCACAAGAGCTGGCGTCGTCTATGAAAAGCAGCTTTCATTTGTCATTCTCGAGTTCAAGAAGCTGATCGAGGAGGACGCTGAGATACTTAGAGATTTCCTTGAAATGTTTGACCAGGTCCCTCCTAACCCGGACCCCAACCAGCTCATGGTAAGTGTCTCGTTCGTGGATCACATGCAGACTAATGACATTTCTTGTATCGTCGGGCTTAGATAACGAACTACATGCAACTTCTTGCTGTGCTCGATAAGACCATCTCCGTGGCGCCGACGTACAACTATACCAGCCCTCTAGTGAGTGGCGCCCCGATGTACGGGGTACTCGCTCCTTTCTGCAACACTGAAGCTGGATGCCGAGCGTTCACCAATCCGAAAGTGAATGCGATGTTTCACAAGATCTTCGATGAATGGACCAGGTTTCTCGTCTCTCCTGCGTCTCGAGACGTCCTGGTCTCTACGGCCGGTGGTTGGTTCAGTCCTGAAGCGCTCCAGGTACAGACCGACCGCCTTGGGATGTCTTTTGAGCAGTCATGGGTGTGCTATCCCAATCAGCCCCATATGGGCTTCACGTCCTGGGACGACTTTTTCGTCCGACGTTTCAGAGAAGGTGTTCGTCCAACCATTGCGCCTGACAGCGCAGAATTTATCAACGTTGCCTGCGAGGCCATGACATGCCGCTTCGCCGTTGATGTGCAAGCCACGGACGAGTTCTGGCTCAAAGATATGCCGTATTCACTCAACCACATCCTCAACTGCGACCCGCTCACGTCCCAGTTTGTCGGTGGGTCAGTCTTCCAGGCAATTCTGAGCCCGTTGGATTATCACCGCTGGCACAGTCCCGTCGATGGACGCGTCGTCAAGACGTGCACCATCCCTGGTACATACTACGCCGCGCGTCTGGACGGTGGCTTGGACCCGGACGTCGTCACCAACTCGTATGCCTTTGTCACTGCCATCTCCACGCGTGCTCTCATTTTCATCGAGTCGGACAACCCCAACATCGGGCTGATGTGCTTCGTCGGGGTAGGCCTTGGGGAAATCTCGACGGCCAAAGTAGAGGTGAAGGAAGGGGATCGGATCAAGAAGGGTGATGAGATCGGGTCGTTCCATTTTGGCGGGTCGACGTACCTGCTGTTGTTCCGTCCACAGACCAAGCTGAAATTATGTTCAGAGGATCAGAATAAAGTGAGGAAGGTTGGCACGCTGTTGTTCCATGTAGATGACGATCCCCTCACTACCTAACGGGTATGAACTTTTGGGATCTATCTTGAAGAGCATATGATGTATGTGTAGTTTTATAGAGGGCCACGATACACCGAGATGTTGTCATACGATACCCATGAACAACTACATTTCCTCTCTACGCCGATCAAAGATACGTAGCAAGCCGTTTCTACGTACCCTCAGCCCCAAGCCAGCCACTCTAGGAAGTTGGGTTGACTCCATCCAACTCCCGAAACTTCCTACTCCTACAGTCGACTTCAAGTCGGGATGCCAGAAGGCCATCGACTTGGATAGCCGGCGGCACGGCTAAATAGTAGCCCCCAACTCGGGCGGCTTCAAGCCGATGAATCACTCCGGCTTTACTTAAGATTACTTAGGCTCAACGTGCACATCAAGTTTCGGAACGCCCACGTGTACTTGCCTGTTTTCCAGGAGTTGCCTCCGAGTCCGACTCGCAATCAGTATGATGGCGTCCGGAAGGCATGACATCATGATTGGTTGGTTTCACGAGCCCACCGGATGTCACATCGTACCAGCTGTTTTGAGCAGTTATTTCTTCATCACGCACCACATGTGGATCGTCGATCACCAGAGTCACCTCCTTCCTTGGTAAATTAATTGAAAAGTGAAGCATAGTGCATCATGCGTTGACAGTGTTTTGTCCTCAGGCTGCGTATCATTTCCCCGTACGTTGCGTTGGTGGAGATTAGGGGAACAAATCCCACTAGTTATTTAAAGCCTATAACTTTGCGAACAGTTCGGCCGTTCTCACCGGAGAACATAGTCCTCGGCGCGGCCTCCGAGGGGAATGATCAAAAACCATCATTCTAATTGAAGGTAAGTATGATGGGTCAATGTGCTCACTCAACCGGCCAATTCATCACAGGACTATCTGCCACGGATGGGCTACCCCGCATGTTAGCCCTCGTGTGGTCGATAATCCAAGGTGTGTTCGATTGGTCTTGGCCGAAAATTCCACGGCTGCGTCACAAACCCACCAGACACCTTCACCTTTCACCGTGCCAAGTAAACTACATGCTCTGCCAAGGTCCCAATCGATAACCAAATCTCGATAATAGCGATTGTAACCCATCATCTCCGAAAAGCTATCCAAGGCGGGTGGACTGCCAAGTGCTGGGAAGCATGCTGCGCTGCTCCACAAGGTAACTATGTAATACAAACGTTCGTGAAGATACGTATGCGATATTCAAGTGATTCCAGTCTTCGTCTACGCAAGGCGCACAGTTCAAAAGTCTGGCACTTTATGGCCGGCCTTGGAATCTGCAGATCGTCTGTTTCTCATGTCGTGTCTTTCACAAGTGTACGGCCACTCACCACTGGGAAATGCTTGCATGCAATATTAAGATCATCTGCAACAGCGACAAGATCGGACCCTCACAAGAAGCTTCAACAGTCTGTAAGGGTGCGTTATTACCGGGCTTGGGAACAAATGAAACTTCAAGTGGTTTTACTGGGTCACTGTATGTGCCAACAGCGGTTTCATGGCAGTGTATTGACACCTTAAATTTCGCCAATTAGATTGCCTGTGCAATTCCATGGCTATACGTGACAATTTGATCTTGTGTACACTTGGGCCACGCACGACCGACGGATACTTCGACTATCGGATCCAAATAGCAAGTACGAACAGAAGTAGGAAGTGTGAGCGGGGGGATATGGGAGATGCTGGCCCCAGAAGCAAAGCAAAACAGGACCGGTCAGATCAGGTTTCTTGTCCGGTACAGATGCCGCAGCCATATGCATATATCTGAAGAATGGAATGTCGATGAGATCCTGTACATTTGTTTCACTACCGTCTTATCCACGTTGTCCGATTGGTGGAACCAGAACTCGGCGAACTGCTCGGCGGTGTGCGTGGGTGCACCACCGGCCCAGACTTAGTTCGCCTCCGACATTCGTACGACAGGCGGCGTATGCAAATTCAAGATTTCCTAAATTACGCTGGCGCAACATGATGGCTCGAGATATACGCAGATCAAAAGGTGTGGAGGACCGAAACTCGCAAGGCGCAGAGCGCTGACTTCAAGTTCGGTCACGTGTGTACTGATCCCATGTGGCAATCAACGTATGACTGATCTCCGTTCACAGCTCAAAAATCAAACAGTAAGAATATCAAGATCGATACCACTACTAAGGAACTTCTACATCCCCTGGATACCCTCCAGCGTTATTTGTTAAGGTAAAGTTGGAGCGGATATCTAGATGATGGTCTCTCCGTGGATTTACTGACGACATGCGCTGATAGGGCAGTCAGAGGAGACGAGGTGCCATCTCACAAAGAAAACAACCGCCACCGGTAGAGCAGGTGCGAAGAAGCAACGCTGGTGAAAAGAGTGGCAATGAAGGCTGTTGCGTGCGAATCGGAAGTGATCAAACTTGATGATTTGAACGAGTATCTGCCCCAATATTGCCGACGGAGAGGACAAATAAGCCCCACTGTGAGGTGGAAGTGATTTACATTCGAGTTAACTCTCGTTTAGGGTATGGTGCCAGCCTTCGTTACCCCGTTCACATACTAAGTTCTAGTTAGAAGGTACGAAGAACAGCACCGATGATTCACACGATGATTAAACCTTTAGCCTCGAGTCACGTAATTTAATAATGGTAAGTTGAGCTGAATGCACTTGCTGCACGAGCATCGCGTACTTTCAAGTTAGATCTAGTTTGAGGGTTGTCCGTGTCGCACGAGGTGTACGTCCGGCATGTTCCAAAGTTTCATACTTTATCTTTCAGGTTTCCGCGCATCCGTCGGTCGGGACCGGAACATGAACATGAGAAGAGGAAAACTGGTCGTTTCCTGTCGTGGAGGTTTAATACCGCAGACAGTAATCCAGTCTATCCCCGTCACAATATAATGAGTCCTAATATTCACCTTTCGTTTCCTCATCGCTTCTCTCTAAGTTTGGCCCACTTAGGTGAGTCTTGCTTTTCTATCATTGTGAGCTCTGAATGACCGTTCACAATCACAGCTGAATCAACATGGTTGTTGTGATCGAATATCGTGGTACCATCGCCCGATGGCTCCCTAAGGATCCAGACGTCATCCAGAAATTTCAGAGCCAATTGCTCGCTCGGCTTATTGGGCACGGTCTCTCCCTGAAAGCCCCTGTTGTTGAGCAGAAGAGGCATTCTACTATCATTCTCAAGTTCAAGAAACTGATCGAGGAGGACGCCGGGATATTCAGAGACCTCCATGAGATGTTTAAACAGGCTCGCCCTAACCCGGACCCTTATTATTATTATTCGCCCTAACCCGGACCCTAAGCGCCGTTTGGTAAGTGGCTAGCCTGGCACTCGTCACCCTGCTGACATTGGTTGTGTGGTTAGATCACAAATTACATGGAGCTACTCGCTGTTCTCGACAAGACTATCACCCTGGCGCCGACGTATAGCTATACCAGCCCTCTAGTGAGCGGTGTCCCGATGTATGGCATCCTTGCCCCTTTTTGCAACACTGAGGCCGGCTACCGCGTGTTCACTAATCCCAAAGTGAATGCGATTTTCCACGGAGTCTTCGACGAGTGGACCAAGTTCCTCGTCTCTCCTGCGTCTCGCGACGTCTTGGTCTCTACACCCGGTGGTTGGTTCAGTCCTGAAGCACTCCAGGTCCAGGCCGACCGTCTTGGGATGCCATTCGCGCAGGCATGGGTGTGCCATCTCGATCAGCCCCATATGGGCTTCACATCATGGGATGACTTTTTCGGCAGGCGTTTTAGAGAGGGGGTCCGTCCCACGTTTGCGCCTGACAAACCAGAATTCATAAACGCCGCTTGCGAGGCGATCACGCACCGGGTCTCGACTAACGTGAAAGCGACCGACGAGTTCTGGCTAAAAGAAATGCCGTATTCACTCAACCACATCCTCGATTGCGACCCACTCACGTCCCAGTTTGTCGGTGGGACAGTCTTCCAGGCAATTCTGAGCTCGTTGGATTATCACCGCTGGCACAGTCCCGTCGATGGACGCGTTGTCAAGACGTGCACCATCCCTGGTACATATTACGCTGCACGTCTGGACGATGATCCGGACTTGGATGTCATCTCTCGTTCGCAAGCCTTTGTCACCGCCATCTCCACGCGTGCGCTCATCTTTATCGAGTCGGACAACCCAGACATCGGGTTGATGTGCTTCGTCGGGGTGGGTCTTGGGGAAATCTCGACGACCAAGGTAGAGGTGAAGGAAGGGGATCGGATCAAGAAGGGTGACGAAATCGGGTCGTTCCATTTTGGCGGATCGACGTACCTGCTGTTGTTCCGTTCCCAGACAAAGCTGACGCTGTTACCGGGTCCTGATCGCCCTGGTGGAGCGAGGAGGGTTGGCACGTTACTATTCCACGTGGATAACGATTCCCTCGCTAACTAATTTGGCGATGGGCGGAATGGTTAAGATGTATGATACCATGGAGGCCCTGAGGCATAACAAATTGGTATATGCTTTCCACACCGTCGAAAATCTAGTTAGAGTTCGGTTTTGATGTCTGGGGTAATTCTAATCACTATTCATAAATTTTAATTGTCACTGGTTTATAATACCAAAAAAAAGTGTCAGAACAAAGCCACTAGGCCCTGCTCATACCTCCATGCCAACGACGCATCATCCACCACACTAAAGACTACTAGGGCTTATGTTAAAACTGTTACCTTGGACGTGGGTCGTCGACATGACACGGCAGGCGGGTGTGACGATGTCAGCCGCTAGCCTAGGGCTAAAACCTCGATCCGTCATGCCACTGGCAAGTTGTTGAGTACGTAGGAACAAGCTGAAAATTGCACGGCCTCGTGTGTTGCATAGCAAAGAATGCGGGGAATGCTGTCGAGCGAAGAAAGTAAGACGAAAAATACAATTCCGATGATATAAACCAGGTGACTAGCAAATCTGTCCACCAAGGGTACTACGCGTTCGACATTCGGCGATGGGCATAGTCACAGCTTCGCAGATGTCTGTGCCTTTTCCGCTAGCTGCTGCTCCCGGCGTTTTCGAGCGAGGTAAGCGCGCCCCGCCCGACTCGTATTCTCCCTTCCCAGGGTCTCGGAAATCCAAGCACCTGTTTCAGCGAGCAACGGAAGAGAAATCGGACCAACGTCCCATTTTGGACTCAGAACAGAATGTGATGTCCGTGAAGAAGCTGGTGGATAAGATGGAAAATCAGGGAATTAGTGTGTGAAGAGTATGAGAGATTGGTTGGCTAACCAGCGTACGGCTCTCCGATATCACCGTAGAAAGACTCGCCTGTGAGGGCGTACACAACGTCTTCCGTGGCAACGTTCCCAGTAGCCCCCGGGGAATATGGACACCCACCGAGTCCACCCACGGAGGCGTCGAACGAACGCAAACCCATATCGAGCGCGGTAAATATGTTTCCAAGTGCTGTTCCGTTCGTGTCGTGGAACTACTCGGGACGAGGTAAACCGTCGCACGTTGGTGATGGAACGCAAAAGCATCGAGGTACTCACGTGTCCGGCAAGCCTACTAGGGTTTATTTCCTTGCACACCTCTTCCAGCACTGTGCGCACGCTGGCTGGCGTGCCAGTCCCTGTGGTGTCTCCCAAGCTAACTTCGTAGCAACCCATCTGGATCAACTCTCTTGAGACGTCTCGCACCCTGCGCGGATCCACGCGACCCGAATACGGACATGTAACAATGACCGAAACATATCCCCGCACTCGGAGCCCTTTAGCGAGGGCGGCGCGGGCAACAGGCTCAAGGCGGGCCAAGGATTCTGATACTGTGACATTGGTGTTAGCGCGTGAAAATGCGTCCGTTGCAGCAGCGAATATCGCTACTTCTGTAACTGGTAGCGGAGGGTTCGCGGCAGAATCAGGGGAAACGGAAGCGGAGAGAACACGAAAGACCTCGTCCAGCCCTTTGCTATTTGGGACGAGTACTGAAAGATCAGTGTTGGGGATAGGATCAATGAGGGAAAGGACCTCTGCTGTCCCCGCCATCTGCATACGCACCCACAGAATATTATCGTCAGGAGAATGTATGTGTGAGAAACGCAGAGCGACGGACCTGAGGTACCCACTTCGGACTGACGAAGCTGCCTGCTTCAATGTTCTGCAAGCCTGCCTGCCCGAGCCGAATTATCAGCTCTGCTTTGATGGGGGGAGGTATTGGCCGTGGTTCGTTCTGGAGGCCATCACGGGGCCCAACTTCGACGATTCGCACAAAGTTGGATTTTCCAGTGGAGTAATATCTCGCGTAGTACCAGGGTGCGACGTGTCTCGAGCCAGCTGTGTTGGAGGCGCGCTTGACTGCACGAAACAGAATCATGACTGCTCCCGACAATTTCGCAACTTCAAGTTGTCTCCAGTCGTAACTCGCACGGAACCTATACAACTAAAACGTCACATGTCACAACGCGTAACATAAAACACTTCTGTCAAGAGAACCATGGTACAATACTAGTAAACGCTACATGAACGAAAACAAAACTCTTCTGACGACTTGCGTATATCCCCAACACTCTGTCAGTCCATGATCAACCTGGACACAATCCTGGGTAAGTGCGCCAGTGGGAGGAGATGGTAAATTTGGGTTATGGCGTCAGAGAATCTAGCACTGAGGTCAAGCAAGATCGAGAGAATACTACCTTCGAAATGAGAAAATGCACATGCCATCTATAGTTTGACATGGCTTTAGCGAGCCCCAAAGCTACCTTTTATGCAGTCTAAGCGTCGCATAGAGCTACAATCAACGCTTGCTCGCTTACGATTCAGAAACACCTACTGTCTGTCGATTTTGACTGCTTTGCGGGTGCATGTTTACAGAGAGCGTAGATCCACGGTGATAGGAGGTTGACGAGTAGTCCTTGATATGCGGGTGTTTCACTTCGTGTGGCGGCTGTCAAAGGCTACATTCCCGAGGCGTAGTTAGGACCCTCACCATCAACATCTAGAACCCTTTCATGACAGAGTTGAACACGAGGAAGATCGCTGTACAGAGCGGCATAGACGAGTGGGACAATGCTGCAACATCGACAGGTGGCCGTGATGAGATAGAGAGCTAGTGTGGGACTTCCGCTACCCAAGTGCCCTTTCAACTCCCTAAGTCGGGGGTAGTATATTTGAAACGGTGTTTTGAGACGCAGTCTTAAAATGATAATAGAAGGTCAACAAGGTCGTTACGGTAGGGAGGGCAGCTTACCAGGTGTTTGAAACCACTACGGATTGCATAAAAGCAGAACCGATCGAAAGATCTCGCAGTGGAGTGTGGAGTATGGACGTAGAGCATAACAGAGTAGATCGAAGTCGGAGCAAGCTCGAGGAACCCAAGAGGCCGATGGACGAAGTAAGCACTTCTTGCCACAGCATCAGAAATCAAGCACTCCTGTCAATCAATGATGTCGCAAACCATTCAAAGATTCGAAATACAAACCCTAACACTATAATGAAACGATGTTACGATGTCATTCTTCTTGTCATATGTTATCTCCACAATGTCATTGATTTTCAACGCCTCTGCAAGCTGGGAAAGCTTTAGAAGCACTGGCGCTAACACAAACTGCAGGAGAGCGATCCGAGCGATCCGCGGACTGAATTCCGTCTTGTCGATGGTTCCGACCGTATGTGCCATTTAACGTTCGTGGTAGAATATCTAGCACCTCCCGAACATCCCCGACGGACCAACAATTATTAAGCCTATCAAGTCGACATTGCACCCACCGAAACCTACGACAGTTACAATTCCATCGGTTTTTCTCATCAGGGTAGCCTCGATTTCATCCTTGAGAGCCTGTCTAAGTGTTTTGAGCCGGGGTCGTGATTATAGCTCTGTTTTGACGTGGAAGTACATGTCGTTTCGTACTTCATCCACCCGTTCGTCCCAAGAGAAACCCGTAAAGGCTTCCTTGATAGTGTGCAAAGCATAACGAACAGACGGCAGTGTCCGTGGGATACCTTCATTAACTGGTCGAGTAGTTTCGACATATCCTCACATTCATCAAAATGGAATTGTGTCAACAAAGACCATTGGTTGCATGGATTCCTACCGCACGTTCCAAAGGGTCGGATAACATGTCCAAGTCCGTGGGCGGCCGAGCACCTCGCTCCTTGCGCATGGTTATACCACCAAACGAGGACAATCAGTCAATTTTCGAGTTCCATAGAAACTGTTTGGCCACCGAGCGTAGGACTTCTATGGCACATTCGGACTCTGATTTGCGTTGCTGGATAGCGATTGCGACGCCAGTTGGACCCGATGGATTCTAGTACGTCGAGTCGATCAGGACGATACATGGAAGGGGTTGAGCATACCTTGTCTCCGAGCTGGACGATGATCTGTGATCCAGCGGGCACATTGGTATACACCAATGAGGAGGAAATGAAGATGTTTAACGCAAGGACAGCACTTGCGATGGTCGTAGCACGGAGAAGCTTCATAAATGGCTTGAACATGATACGCTGGCAAGAGCAGACAAGGGAGGGTAGGCTCTGAACAATCAGTCGCCTGTCGCCGTTGTCGTAGAGCGCCAGCAAAATATGAATTACATTGCATCCTCCATAATACTGTAGGCACTTACATTTTTCACGGTAGCAAGCTCGTCATTTCTGTGCCTCATTACCATACTTTCGACGAGATTGCTGATGGTACAGTCAGCCTAATCGCATTTACTACGACCAGATGCCGACTTACAAAGTTTCGATCAACAGTACATCACGAAAATACGGCATGCATCCTTCAAATGCTCTAATCGTCGCCTGTATCTTGTCTTCCTTTGCGGGCCGAGAGACCGTCTTGAACCATTTTCCGTGTTCTGGGGCTGCACGTTGGCTCTCGAGCTAGCTTGCCAGCTCCAGCTCTCTCTTGCACTTTCTCGGTGGCACTTTCTCGTTGAACCATTCGTCGGTCAGCATCTGTAGCCCCGGGGAACGCAGGGACAGGGAGGATTTCCCCACGATGTTCTCGGCAGGCAGATATCAGCTTCATCCGATCGAGTAGTCTAGGACACGAAGAATCGGCTTCTTTGACAGAGGATACCCGAGCACGGTTGTAAGTTGTATTCCGGCTTGAACTAATCCTATTCCGTCCATGACTGCTGCCTCGAGTGACTCGGAAGTCGAGTTGTTGCTCGAAGGTTTTCGAGTGATAGAATACCGAACCGCAACTTGAATGGGTATTTGAGTAACAAAAATCTGCAGCAGTCCGTAGTCATAACAAAGACACGCGGTTCCAGTCGAATTACTAGTTTGAGCTATGCCCCTGTCGAGGTCACCACGAAGGGCGAACATACATTGAGTTCCTACAGGCGTCGTATTTACTTATACAAACCAGGTCTGTCTGTCTGAAAGACTTCCACAAGACGCAACCAGATCCAGGAGCTGCGTTCCCCTCTCGCACTGCTCGCTATTCCTCCCTCTCCAAAAACCCCGTGCCGCCAGCCCTCAATTTGCCCACAAAGCTCTCATACCATCGCGCGACGACGCCCATTGGTATCATACTCTCTGGCCCCATCCCACCCGAAGGCACGAACCCAGACACGTAATTGAACAAATGTCGCGCAATCCTCTCTGCCAGTGCACCGGTGTCGACCTGTCTCGTCGCCGCGCCGATCGCGCTCGCGTTGATCGACGCGACGGGGAGCGCTGCCATTTGTGCAGCAATCGCTTCCAGGGGCTCGACCGCGAATCCGAGGATGGCGGTAACGTCCCCGGTCGCGGTGGACGCGGCAGTGGTGAACGCAGAGGGCGTACTCATTCCCGAAGCCGGGTTAGACGCGGATGAAAACGTGGAGCGAAGGCGGAATATCGCGGACGGTTTCTCGTTGGAGAGCCTATGTTGAGTTACAAAAAGATGATGATCAGGGTTTGTCCAGGTAGGTTTTAAGGGGAATGGGACGTACATGCCCAGTACTTGTGATCCTTTTCCTGGCCAGAAGAAGTGTACTGTGGCACCGTACCCTTCGGGGAATGGCACTAGATACCAAAACGATCAGAGGGTTGTGCTGACAAGTAAGTAGCGATGCTCACCTGTTCCCAATAGAAAGACACAGACGTGGTTGACCTTCTCGGCAGCGGGAATCTCAAACAAGGCGTGCGTCTCGTCCACCTGTTGTAGGTTGGTTTGGAGAAGTCTGCCGGCTACACAGCACCCAAACATAGAGACGTAGTTGAGGGGTTAAAGTGCAAAGATATGACGAGTATCGAGTTGGCAGGAGTGCTTGAAGCGTACAGGGCTAGATACGGTCGTCGTTTCGACAGCTGGTAGGATTGTGGTTGGAGGGTAAGAGTATATATAATGTCATGGATCGATGATGACGTGCTATACCACAGGTCCACACTCCATTTGCCGAGTTCCACCGAGTTCCACACCAAGCCAAGCGCGAACACACAAAGCACACTTGTACACCGTGGAATGCGATTGCGTCGCTTCTATAGAATCTCGGGAAATGTACGATTATCAAGAAAATCAATGCATGAGGGTATCTGTCCAAGGTCCAAGTCTTCCATCCAGACTAGTCCGTCTACTCTGGTTTTTGGGACATGTTAAGCTTTCCTGCCTCCACGTCCTCTAGTGGTACTCTCCCGTACTTGTTTCCGTCCCTCTCGCCAGACTTGGGTGCCTGCGACTCGATGTGCTTCACCCACGTGTACCAAATGGATCCACCGAGGATAATTGCGATCGAAGAAGCGCGTCCACTAAATTCAATAAAGTTAGCCCGAAACCACGCGGAAACAACGGTGAGACATGCATAGAGATCACATCACTAAATAGCCACATCCCTAGCAACGATGCAGCAACGCCGCGAACAGCGGAGGAG
This sequence comes from Boletus reticulatus, assembly GCA_038093535.1. NCBI lineage: Eukaryota > Fungi > Basidiomycota > Agaricomycetes > Boletales > Boletaceae > Boletus > Boletus reticulatus. The sequence goes on from JBBPSJ010000228.1 coordinate 13,106, forward strand.
ACCATGTGCGTTATCGGAGACGTCACTTTGATAGAAAGCAAACTGGCAAGGCTCATCAAGAACCCTACGACACCCTGTCCATTCTCTGTAAGCAGACATTCTCAAAAACAGATAGAGTATTCACAGTGATGATAGACCCCCAAACAAATTTGTGCAGCTCCGAAAGCTCACCAGGAGCAGGAATGTCTTCTGGACCAAAGATAAGGTCGGTGATAGCAGGCACCTCCCCCGCAAGGACGATAACGGGGATCAAAAGTATAGCACTCAGTAAGTTCGTGTACCAAGAAAGATGCAGTGCACTGCCTTTGACTACATCAAGGCTCTTCTTGATCACAACCGAGTGCACAGCAGTTATTGCAGAACTGGCAACGCCGAATGCAATGCCAAGCAACGGAATCGAGACACTGTCGAGAAAGATCCCGACGAAGAAACCAAGCGTGACCACTGAGCACGAGAAAAGGATGTGCAGGGAAGGTCGCGAGTGCAAGAAAATGTAGGAGGTCACGACGGTAAATGGAAGTAACAGTCCACGGGCAACTTGATAGAATGAGGCATCGACGTATTTGAGGGTGTAGTTGCTGAAACTGCCGAAATGTAAGCAGGCACAGACACGAACAGCGAACAGATGAGTCTACCTCAAACCGATTACGTTCAACGTGACCATAGGCGTAAGTCCCTTGATGAGTTGTGCATCAATGAACAAGGGGATCTGGACAAGTTTCGTTGCATGTGAAGCGAGGAAAAGGACGATAGCAATCGTGAACTGCGTGAACAGGAAAAAGAGCGGAGTCGAGGTTGTCCCCAACACCCATTTGTTCCTGCGGTACTTCAGTAGACTCATCAGAATGAATGGTGAAATTCAGCGTACGCCATGACCATCTACGAGGCTATCATGAGCTGGCAAATGGACGCCGAGACACAACACCACGTACCGCCAATGCTGCTACAAGGTAAAACAAAACCGTCCCCGTCTTGAAATTATATGAGTTGTCAACAAGTATCAGACACCTCGCATGACCGCGTGACATACCACGAGGAGGTGGTTATTTTGCTGCTGCCCACGGGGGCCATTTTGAGAGGACATAGTCACGCTGTAACGTGTGTGCACTGCGGCAGTGTGTTCTTTCGTAGAGTTGTTGAACCGTTCAGACCTTCAAGTTGTGCTTGAGTCTGGCTTTGACAGGTTTCTTCAAGATTGTGGTCGTGTCGAAAGCCGCAGCGCAGCCGAAGGACTATTTGTGCCATGTCACGTGAGACCTGGTAAGACCTTTCGAAGCGCACGCGTCGCGTTTCAAACATTCGCGCCATTACCCTCACCTTTGAAACTTTCGAGGCCGACGCAGATTAGCCTTGAATCATGTCTGTTGATGGCCGAGACTCGGCGCCACCACCGCCCACCATTCGGAACATTGGCAAGTACAGAACTCCCCCTTTCTTGGACCCAGTCTCAAACGTCAGATGTATCTAAGAACCAGACAACACAATAAGAATACTGCTGGCGACGGATAACCACATTGGTTACCTGGAACGAGATCCAATTCGTGGCCAAGATTCTATCAACACGTTCAGGGAAATTCTGCAATTAGCAGTCAAGCATGACGTGGGTTCAGTTTTGCTTGGGCGGGTTGTCTTCGTCGTTTGTTGTGCATGCAAAATGTACACTTGCAAACGTCCATGTCAGTCGTTGCTGGAATGGCCACTGACAGGGTCGAATTAGGTCGACTTTATACTCCTTGCTGGTGATTTATTCCATGAGAACAGGCCATCCAGAGATTGTCTCTATCAAGTGATCTCTCTCCTACGCGAGTGCACGTTGAGCGACAAGCCAGTTCAAATTGAACTTTTGAGCGACCCCAACGAGGGAAAAGCGGCAGGTTACAAGTAGGTCACATGAACAATCCCCCGAACAATCCCCAGTACTCACGCATGTCTAGTTTCCCAGCAATAAACTACGAGGATCCTAATTTGAACGTTGGAATCCCCGTGTTCTCGATCCATGGCAATCATGATGACCCACAAGGAGCCGGCCCGGTGAGTAAAATTCAGGGTGGTACTTCATGCCGCTTACAACACTTGTAGGAGGGCGCATTGTGTGCTCTTGATGTACTCTCTGCGTCTGGTCTTTTGAACTACATGGGGAAGTATGACCTTCCCGTCTCCAACGCTGAGGCACAGCAGACAGGCATTGCAATCAGACCAGTTCTCCTCCGAAAGGGCAGCACTTTCCTTGGGTTATATGGCGTGGGTAATGTGAAAGACCAGCGTATGCATTTCGAGCTTCGGAGCAACCGGGTTCGCATGTACATGCCCCGAAACAAGAACGAGTGGTTTAACATGTTGCTCCTACACCAAAATCGGTACGACGAGTGCTAACATTTAACTTTTTTTGTAAAATGTTCTCATGAACGTCACTCTTTCCCCGTGAAAGTGTACGACATGGTCCCCAGGAGTCAGTACCTGAAGGCATGTTCGATGACAGCGTGGATCTCGTTGTCTGGGGTCACGAGCACGACTGCCGGATCGTACCAGAGTCCGTTGCTGGGAAAAACTATTTTATCACGCAACCTGGGTCCTCGATAGCCACTTCCCTCGCTGATGGCGAATCGATTGAAAAGTGAGTGGGTGTCATGTGCTAGCGGCGTTCCGTCCTCAGGCTGCGCATTGTTTTATTTCAGGCACGTGGCCTTGATGGAAGTTCAGGGGAAAGAATTCCAGTTAAAGCCCATACCTTTGCGAACAGTCCGGCCATTTGTACTGGAAGACATCATCCTCAGCAAGGCCTCCGAGGAGGAGGGGTTTGACATCAATGACCAGATCGCCGTGTCGAAATTTTTGAAATCTCGGGTGAACCAAGCTTACTTCGACTCGGCGTGTTCGCTCTGACTGAAAGCGATTGCAACAGGTCAATGCGCTGATCGAACAGGCCAATCAATTATGGGACGACCGGAACAAGAGGGCCGCTGAGGATGGAGAGGAGGAACTGCCGCGTATGTTGCCGCTCGTTCGATTAAAGGTGCTTTGGTTCGCATTCTTCGTGCTTCTTTTCTGATGGATGATTTTCTGTAGGTGGACACGACGGGTGTCAGTGAAATGTCCAACCCCATCCGCTTTGGCCAAGAGTTTCAGGGCCGTATTGCAAACCCACGCGACGTCCTCGTCTTTCACCGTGCTAAGAAATCATCACGAAGCACCAAGGTTACGATCGACCAACCAGAGCTCAGCATTGACGATCCGGAACTCTCTATATCCGAAAAGTTGTCCAAGGTTCGGGTGCATACCCTCGTCAAGGAGTACCTGGCAGCGCAGGAACTACAGTTGCTTGGGGAGGCCGGTATGTCGGACGCGATACAAATGTTTGTCGAAAAAGACGATTCGCATGCGATATCAAAGTGAGTCGTGATTACTTGACTTGGATTGCTTACGAAAATTTCCAGTCATGTGTCGATCGCGTTGAGAGCGCTTATGAAAGGTGTACAAGCAAATGGGGAATTAGACGAAGCTGACCTCGATGATGTGGTGTGTCATTCACGTATAATCTATCCTATGAGCTTCCTTACTCGTGGCTTATAGGTGAGCCAGGTCAGAGAGAAGCATGACCAGGAATATGCGCAACAAGCCAAGGCAGGGAAAGTAGCGAAACCCAAGGTTACCTTGTGCCTGATATCTTCTTCGTCACTCACGATATTCACAAATGTATCAGGGTAAAGGTAAAGCTCGGGCGGGAGACTCAGATGACGACGCCTCCGTGGATTCGATGACGATGGACGTTGATGCAGTTGGATCGGATTTTGAAGCGCAATCGGAAGAGGTGCCACCTCCCAAAAAGAAGGCCACGACTTCGAAGCGAACGACTGCCACCACTAAAACGCCTGCAAAGAAGGCGCCTGCGAAAGGAAAGAAGAAGGCTGTTGCGAGCGAATCGGAAGAAGTCATTGAGCTTGATGATGAGGATGAGGATGAGGAGCCCGCGCCAGCCCCGACGAAGAAGACGAGCAGAACCGCGGTGTTGAGGTGATTCGCATTGCTTCTCGCATTAGACACTCGTTGTTGATATGCTTTTCTTAGCCAATCGACTACTAAGAAGGCACCGGCGAAGAAGGCGACGACGTCCAGGACCAAAAACTCATCACAGCAAGCAACGTTGTCGTTTGCACCTTCTGGTCGGAGCTCGACTAGAGCGGCTGCATCGCGTGCAAGGGGCAAATTGGCGAGCACGGTGTGTGACTATTTCTCATGTAGGCCCATTGATGTCTTACCCCCGTGTGGCAGGTGGACAGCGATGATTAGATACACGTTTGTGCGTACATGCTTACAATATTCACTCATGTCGTGGAAAACAATGGTGCTCGATTATTCGTTCCTGCCAGGGGCGCTGGGTCATGAGTGAACCCAACTCCCGGTTTCCGACTGTCTAGCGATGCCCTTGACAACAGCTACCATGATAGACAGCCCTGCAAAGATTTCCATGTCGCTTGCTGACCTACCTCACGAGATCGTCGTCGTCATTCTGCAGATCGCTCTCGACGCGACCGCCATCCCGAGCGACGTCCTCTGCGTCTGCAGGCTCTTTCGCGATCTGGGCACAGACCATCTGTACACACATCTCAAATTCACCTCTGCGCACCAGCTACGCCAGTTTAGGCTCTCAGAGGGACCCAAGCCACCCATCGCACCGCGCTCCTTGACGGTCGATTTGGCGGGGAAAGCCCAACGCGGCGACCTCCGCGACCTCTGTGATGCCCTGATGAAATGCAAACAGCTCGCAAATGTCGCAGAGAGTTCAGAAACGTCACACGACATGCGACTGAACCGCGTCCATCTGCGGATGCACTCGTATGCTAGTGACTTGGAGGCGGTGGACGTCTTCGAACGGGGACTCCAAGCCATTAGGTGAGCGTCGCACGCGCGAAACGGTCCGCAATCACGGACGTTGTATTCGATCCCGAGTATTGACGATCGCGGTGCACGCTTTCTCCAAACAAGTCCAGATACGTTCGCATGGACGGGTCCTGATCCTGAACACCATTTTTCCATCGCTGTGAGTGCGCCACCACCCCTTTCGTAGATGTCGTCCGGGGTGTTTATTATCTGCATCCGAATGACAAAACGATGAATGAAACGAAAAGATCGTGCCTCCGGTAGCTTCCTGCCTCTTCAAGCAATTTTCGTCTTGGTGCAACATCAGGGAAATCACCGTAACGAACATCAGCTTTGCGACGAGCTCCGACCCGGAGGGAAAATATCCCCCTTTGTTAGGGGAAGTTCCCAGCCTGCGCTCCCTTTACATCGGCCGGGCAACGTTTTTGCATGCGCAGGCAGTTGCCGGAATGCTTTGTCAGGGAAGCATGGCGCATCTAGGGGTGATCCGGCTGGTGGACGTGTACTCAGAAAGTATATGGGGACCACGGTTGCGAAGGTCGGACGTAGAGAAGGCTGTTGCGATGTTGTGTTGCACAAAGGAACAGATGGCGGTGATCGCACGGGTCAAAAGGGTCGTGACGTGCGAGAAGGAAACGGAAAGGATCATGGGCGGCGATCGCGTGGAAGGAACTCATATCCTGGAATGAACGTTGACGATGACTCTGTGGGTTTTGTGGAGCGGAGTAAACGAAATTACACAATACAGATTGAAACAACTTTACAACTCGACTTCCCGAACGCCATCTTTGTCGACTACTTTGACCTTGTACCTATCCGGACTAACTACTAGTCTCTTGGAAACCTCATCGATGCAACGTTTGAGCGTAGCCAAGCCCTCCTCGAGCGTTGCTTCCGGATTGTGGTATCTAAGGAGGATATCAGTTTGTCATCCTGGACGGCCCGAATGAGAGCGACAGCTCACCGATCCAACAAGCTCAACGCGAAGTAACTCCCGTACCCATGTGCCGCAAAAGGCACCTCCACTACTGTTCCGAGATAATCTATCCAGTAAAGGGTCGGCTTGTGCTCCGCGAGGTCATATCCACCGATGAGCAGGTTGACTGTATAGGCGTTTCGGGATCGGAGAGACTCTGCAAGCGAACGGCGGATCCACGAAGCGGCAGCAGATGGGCGGAGAGGGTAGAGATTGCGAATCTGGTACAAGCGGATGTTACGTTCGACGTACTCTGCAAATTGGATCGTATCGCCTGAATAAGAAGAAAGAACAAGGACCGGTCGATTGGGTGGGTATGATAATGTAGGCGTTGGACGGACCTGGTTCTCCAGAGTACGCCATAAGCAAGTGTGAGCTTAGTTCTTTGATTTTGTCCTGGTCGTCCTTCATTTTGACGATGGATCGGGCGGCGGTCGTATCCGCTGCGACGATCACATAACCCTTTCCTGTCAATGCAAAGGAGGTCTCCATGTGGTGGTGGTGGTGGTCTGACTCTGACGTTTCAGAACGCGTACTATGAGGGGACGCGCGTTCAGGCGAGGCATAGTTTATTTAGTTATTTAGTTATATTCGACTTAGCAGCAAAATAGAACTGAAAAAATACAGCTAAACTCTTTCTCTGACCCGTCGTTGCTTGTGGATTTCGTTCCGGTACCGCAAGTTGCTGCAGCATGACCTGAAGTTGAAGCTTCGCCCATAGGGCTTGCCAAGTGACTCTGCAATGCGTCACCTGAAACGTCGGGTACCATATTATGGAAGCTCGATGTCAACAGTCGAGGTCACCACACTGGTAGAAGTTTTCGTGGACATCGCTTGGGACATTCTTGCCCATCACTCCTGGTTAGTGCAAGTGTAAGTGTTGTATCACTGATCCGTCTGCCATGTGGCATTTTTCGAGCACCTCTTCCCCAGACATGGCGAGTCCACGTTCCGCGTCGATCCCGCGTGTGTTGCACCGACTATTCTTGCTGTTTGCGTGCGTGGAGAGGACAAAGTTGGAGCTTTATTAATCATGTGGCGATGAATATTGACGACGTACACGCCAGATATATGAAACTTTTCGAGTGACTCCCACTGGATCCGACAGGACCCGCATGATAATTAGCTCCAGGTCTCCATGACCGGAATATTGCATCTCATCTTGGGCAATCATAAGCGCATCGCAACCAAAATTATTCTTCAGCTCCGTGTTCTTTTTTGATACGAAAATACGAGTGTGAACTTTTCACGCTTTGAAAGAAGAAGTAACAACAACCAGGAACGTGGATTTTCGAGTTCTCAATGCCCACGGAGGAGCGAGAACCCTGCCAGTGATCCACCTTGCGTCGCGTAGGGTATTTGATGCCCCGGCTGTCTGCGCCCATTGCCTTGGGAATTACGTGTCCCTGTGCGTCCAGCTGTTCCGCCGGATTTTCATGAGGCACATGCAACCCATCTGCCCTTCAGAAACGGCCGGTGACCTTGGGAACATCCCGGCAAATCCCCTAGGCCCCAATTCAGGTGCTTCCTCAGTAGGCAGACGCGGGTATTTCGCCTACTGCAGTACCATCTACGGACTGTGATCGCACTATCTATCAACTGACAAATCTTCCGATTCTCACCTAGCGGGTTTGAGGATGGCCGTCATGGCCGCAATGGCAACTCATTTTCTCGACGTAAAGAAAGGTATCGGGTTCGGGGGAAGGGCTTTCTAAAAATTGCCTCAGTCTTGGCTGCTTGGATGTTGAACGTTAACAACCGACCAGGCGCAGTGCGCTGTCGACATCCTTGGTACGGTACGATAGTAACCCTTGGATCAATTCGGCCCTAAGCAATTCGCGTATAGACTCCTTAAGCTCACACCCGGATCTATTCAGATCTGACACGCCAACGCAACTTCCGTATCAAGAAGGTCAGTGGACTCGGAAGCTTACAATCTGCTACTCACGATAAATCGCCTTAATTTTAGCCAGGCAACTCATTCCAGCACATTTTTTTCATTTCATTTTATCCCCTTGGTTTCGGATAAATATGAGCACTTCCCTTTGCCCCGATATCCATCCGTTCCCCGCACCTCAGCCATTAGAACACCATGTCTTCAAGAGCCTCTTCTGTCTACGCTAGCGCTGCCTCTCCTTCCTATGAGCCGTACACCCCTTCCTCATCTACCACGTCCGTCATCTACGATGGCACCTCAAAACCAGCGCGGAAAGCTTGGGTCGACCCCGCTTCTCTCTCCAACTACGGGGATGCGTCACAAATACAGGGCAACGTCTCAGCCCGTGTCAAACAACTCATCCTGAACACATTCATCGCCTATGGTGCAGGAGACGAACAGTGTTTCGGGCACCATGTCGCCAAAGCTGTCAGGTTTGTTGACATCAGCGCCTATGACAGCAAAGAAAGGCATGGCCGAATGGAGGCCATTACTACTGCGGAGGTGGTTGTCAACAAAAGTAAGTCTTCGCGTATGTACAAAGTTTGGAGTCTCGTCTGACGGCATTCTCCTCAGGCATGCTTAATGGAGTAGGGATGCTTCACGGCGGATGCCTCGCATTCTTGATCGACAACTGCTGTAGCACACCGCTTGTCGCCCTGGGCTTGATTCAAAACGTGAACGGTGTCGGCGTTACTCAAGCCATGAATGTTAATTTTCACTCCCCCGCTCCTGCGTGAGTTCTTCATATCCTCTCGGTGGAATGTGCACAACTAACTGCGATTTATCCAGAGGGTCATGTCTTCGAATCGTCAGTACGTCTATTGCTATGGGCGGTCGGATTATGAGTGCTCGATGCGAGGTAAGCGACCTGAAGCTCGTATGCCTGAGCAATCCTGATCTTGCATTTAGGTCATTAACACGGGCACTGGCAATGTCGTGGCGTCTGCATATCTCAGCAAAATGCAACCTGTAATCTCAAAATTATAGACAAAACATGCTGTGCATGGCTTATCCATGTGACGTATACCTAGCAACGACTCAACGATTCGGACGTAGACCCCCAACTGTATCGAAACCGTCTAATTCTGCACTTATACCCTACGCATTCTGTACTATCCATACACATGCACTGGTCTGGCCACAAAAATGATACCATTTTGGTTTTTTTGGAATATGTCGCGATCGCATCATATTATTCAGTTGACAAGCTTGGGAGAAACTGATGGACCCTTAAGTCAGTGCTGCGCTGTTTCACCGGGGGGCCTTTAATCCGTCAACCGTCTGACACCCAATCCTTCATGATCGGAAGCGAAAGCCTGAACGGTGTGTGGACGTAAGCCCCTCTGACACGTTCGTGCACATCTCCCACCTTGTACTGCAACTAACTCCACCGCTGTCAATTGAGGTGTGCGATGACCCAGGACGGGGCCCTGGCAGTGTTACTCGATCAATGGTTAACCAGGGAAACGGTCCACGTGAAACCCGGCCCCGGACGCCTGAGGTGCCAACTTCAAGTTACGCTGTTAGACCAAAACAGCCAAGCGTTCTCGGCGGCCACGCTATCACCATGACCACACGGGCCGTAGGTAATGGCAGGAGAATCGAGACTACCTATCTAATGAGGTAAGTCCCAGAAGCAACAAGGAAAATAACCGTGCGGGGAGCAATGAGAGAGCAGACCCGGCGGGTCAATGTCGCAACGGCGGCGGCGGATCGAGGTTTGTACGCCCATCCATTCTCCTCGGCAAAAAGATGAATTTGAAATAGGAATGAGGCAGAGAGAGAGAGAGAGAGAGGAGAAAGTGGGTGGTATTGCTTGACGTGCTCAGCCCTGTGGTCTCAGCGCATGCAAATGGCTGCACGCCAGTCCATGTGGCCCGCTGCCGTCACAGCGCTCGAATTCTGATTTCTGCACCAGGCGAAGCGCTGGTCATCGTGTGACCGTGGAGACAGGGGTGTGAACTTGCGGGGCTTTTGCTTCCTGGTGAGCATACTAAAGCTGTTAGCCAGTTCTTCCGAACACACCGTGCTAAGAATAGGCGCTCCGCAGCACCCTGGCTTGACCATGATGATTAGATCTTGAAAGCCCATCAGTCTATCTCTAGCACGGCATGACCTCACTCTACCTGGACTCGCCAACGGTCATGATCATCAATATTGGTATTGATGAACCAATGGGTATGGAAGCAAACCCGTGCTATTCCTGCGTTTGTGTCCGCGGCCCCGCATCCATGAAAGTTAACATTTATCCGTCGAATAGGATGATTTGTGTTACATAGGACTTCGAGCGGCCATCAGAAACCTACCGTCGGGATCCAAACACGGTTGGTCGGACAACCGTGACTGTGAGTGGCAACCGCCGGGGACACCTTGTGACGAAAAGGAAAGAAGCCGCGGCGACAAAGTTGCAATCGACCTTTCAAAAAAAAAAAAGAAGAAATCCACCGAGCCGCTTGCCACCCGCTTTACATATGCACAACATGCCATGGGCGGGAGAATTGTTTCAAAACATGTTGCAGGCCGGAACACGCGGTTTTCTCAGGCTTCCACAATCTGAAAAGATCTCGCACGATCTAACAACCCTGCCAGTCTCCACACCACAGGCAACACCTAAATTCCTTCGACAGTTCACTATAATTAGTAGGGCCTAAGGCAATTTGTTCATGGAGCGGGGTTCGAGTACCATCATACATAATACTCGAGGTTGACAGCTGCTCGCCTGGCAACATGCTCAATTCCCACAAAGTCATGTGGGATTGTAGGATTCTTAATCTTGGAGTTGCCGAGGTGGGCGTACAAAGTCCCTTCGACACCTGTTCCAGCCGCAATCCCTGCGACTTCTGAGGGTCCTCACTGCCGGAGTGCCGTCGGTTGATCACCTGAGTTATCCAGCTTGCACGCAAATAGATGAATGCTACTGCCGACCGAGTAACCTCATGGATTTGTTTCCCTAGCCCACGTAGTATACCAGAGATAACCGTTCCGCGGTCCTCACACGCTTGTATGAGCGCAACCAGGACAAAATGGCAACTACAAGAGCCATGGCCGCTGAGGGAGTGTAGAACATCGTGGTAGTCATCTTTATGACGGATCATGAACTGCATACTATGCAGATCACTGTTAAACATCAATCGATGTCCTACGGGAAGCCATGAAGAAGTATCTGAAAACAACTGTCAGAAGTGGAGAACAAACAAATGACATGTGAACCTTGATGAGAAGAACACGAGGATGGCGAAAGAAGAGAAGGAATCAGCGCTCGCGGATAGTACCCATGCGCTCGCCGCTTTGTGTTCTTCTCCCCGAGGAGATTGTTAACTGGCGCCAATCATCGGCATGGGCCAGCACCGCGGGAAGCTTAAATAGCCAGAGTTGTACATAGTTCCCAATGCGTGTCTTGGGAGCTGCGGGTGGTGTGGGAGTAATGGAATTTGTTTCCGATGAAAGAGGCACAGGCCTCAGGCCCAGGCTGAAGACCTTGCCTTGGAGACTCACAAGCTAACAGCAATCGGCAAACTTTGCGTCCATTGAGACGCGCGGGTAGAAGAGTTAGTACGTACATACAACAAGCTCAGGTCAGTCGGCAGTCACGAAAATGTCACAGGGGGTCACAGAAACCTCCGCTCGGCACCACCTGATGAAGTGTCTCAGGAGTAGCTAGCCTGAGGAATTAATCAGTTACCAGGCTTAGAGTAGATGTCAGGTAGTAGGAATTAGGGCTCACGTTCTCAGCTTTCGCTGCCACAGAGATCAACTTGTAAACGCCACGCAGGGCTGCCTGTATCCGCTCATCATAAATTGGGTCAGTGATTGGGTGTTGCTTACCCCCGTGTTGGCCACTGCTTCGACCATTCGACCTGCGAAGGCGAAGCAGCGGCATCCCCTGAGGTCTGAAGGACGAGGCGACTGCTCTGTAATACTACCGCATAGTAGATGCTAATTGACCTGACTGGAGACGAAGCGGATCAACGATGACTCCGCGGTATGTCATAGGCACATATGCACCGATCATACCCACGTTGAACTCGCCAACAAAATTAGACAAGTTAGCGATCTAGCCTGCGCGGGTGTCACGCGGCCCTTTACCCGAAGTGCACACCAGGTGACGAATTTGATGGAGATTAGGTGACACGACTTCAGCGCATACAAGCTAAAGGTGGCAATGGGAGCTCCGATAAGGCCGAATTGGAAGGATCACTGGCATGTGCAAGGATTGGATGTCACGACGGGGACTTCAAAGGCTTATTCAACTATGTATCACAAGAAGGCTACAAACTGTTACTCACCAACCAAGTAGGTAGTTCACTGGCGGGAGAGGAGAGCCATAGACGAGATGATCAATATTGCTCGTTGCACCGTCCATTAACGACTTGTCCTTCGCCTTGGCCACGTTCATCGTTTCCTTCGCTACACGGGCGCTTCCCTCTGCCTGTGTCGCCCTCGATGCTCCCGATTTATTTATACCATGCAACTTGAGCCTTATTGCATCCGAACCCCGGACTGCTATATCGACTCCATCATGGGGGTCGTCTCGTTATCGAGCTGTTCGTGAGACCTTCTAGATATTCCGGGACAGCCTCGTGGATGACAGTTCTCGCAAGAATAGATCAGAAACATCTCTACTAAGTAGATGAGCTGACAGCGGCCAAGTTATTCGGAAGGATCTCAACCTCGAGGCTCGAGCGCTCGTCACAAGACAAACAAGCATAAACGAAAGTTAAAACGTTATTTACCCCACTACGATTCACGCTTCAATTATTTAGCAGCTAGACTGGTACGTGGTTGGACGGGCGTCATAGCAAGTTACAGCGACTAGTAGATGGTAATCCGAGGGACTTGCAAAGACTTTTTCATGCGGAGTCCGGTAGTACTTTTGATATGCGTACTTGAGTATGTACTTGATTCTATCTACACCCCCGCAAACACTGGATCATCCTCTTAACATGCGGCGCCATCATATTCGTATCGCGGGATCATCGACATCGGTCACCCTTACGAGCCATCGCATCCACCTGCCTATACATATTCTTCGTCCCTCCGTTCCTGTTCATACCCCTTGTCGACTGCCAGGCGGGCTATCACCCTCTCTACCTCACTTTCCCAATCCGTCGACATGCAGAAATACGAGCCGAGTATTACGGCCCAAGTCATCCCGACTGTCAAACCCCACCATAGACCGGAAAGACCCCAGTTTTGTTTGAACGCCAACCAAATGCTAACCGGGGTGCCAAGACAATAGAATGCACTTTCCAGACGTCATTAATTCAACTTTCGGATGTTTGGACAGACTGCCAGCTCACCTAATATTGATCAACGCACCCAATGTCTTCCCGAGATGTGTTGTCAGCTACTGTGGCATTGGATGAAAGGGTTTTGCACTCACCTGCTTGCCTCGTGAACGCAGGATGCCAGAGAGCACTGCACCACACTGGTCGGAAAACTGTGCGAGCGCCACCAAAGGAAGCATGGCAGCCACCAGCGTTACGACCGCTTTAGTAAAGCATGTCGCATCAGTGATTGATTTCCACATGTACCCAAATCATGTATCACATACCTGGATCACCGTTGAACATGTATCCCCAGGTCGCTCGAAAAGCCACAAGGACGCCGCTTTGGAATAACGGTCACATACAGGAAAAGCGCAAAAGGACAATGCAAACCTCAAAAGCAGCGCGAGGCAAATGCAAATGAACATGGAAGCACTCGCGGCAACTCCGGCGCGATTCGCATTCTTCTCTCCAAGGAGATTGCCGATCCTTGAAAGGATTGTTAGATATACCTCAAGGAGGACGGCAATGACCGCTAACCGAACGGAAGTTGCAATTCCCAGAGCATACGGGACTTGGAAGGTACTCGAAACTGTGGAGAGCAGCACGGATTGTGTTGCCAACGGTATAGGACCGAGGCTGTGAGGTTCCACTCAGTGGTATGTTCTCGCGATCTTGACCACTACTCACAAACTAGCAGCAACTAAGATCGTTTAAGATGAGCCCCCCTGTCGAGACGAAGAGATATGCAACGCACGTCCAACAAGTTCCCAGGACCACCACTCCGATACAACTTGGCCTGTACTGGAAGTGAGTACATCGTTGGTGACAGCATAGATAGAAATGTTACGTGCCGACGCCACCCATGCTCAACCTCGCCAAAGTACCTAAAGAAGTCAAACATCGTGACGAGATGGGATGCCAGGCCGTCCGTTTCACGAAGAATATGCCATAGAAAACTGATGCGACAGAAATCAAATTATATGAGATAGAAGTCGCAATAGGCGCTCCAATAAACCCAAGGCGAATAGGTTCAGGTCCCCATACTGAAACACCTCATTAAACTGCAGGATATGATGGCACAGCATGTAGTAACTTACCGAGGGTATAACTTAGAAGGATGTTTATAGGTGCAACAATGGAAATGATACGTGCAGGCACATCAAACAACCCTTGAAGGCGAGATTAGTTCGTCATACAACCACACAAACCCACGACCCTTACCCTGGGCTTGGAAATACCGGCTGAATGGTGTCGTTAATACGATACAGAGCGGAAGAAAAAGAGAGAGAACTTACCGAGAAATGCAGTTGAAGGAGTACGCTGGAAGACTCGACGAAGCCCATCTTAGATAGATGCTAGCATATCTTGCGACCTCCGGATCTTGTCTCAGGGCCAGAAGGAGGGCCTCGGCGTTAAACCAAACCATATAAATGGGCTGATCACACTTCGATCACTATGATACTGGACGTTGGTGTAATGGACTCACGATCAATATGATAATCTGTAGAACAACTATCCTCAGAGGTAAACATCGTGTTTTTGTGTTCAATAGTTTCAGAACATACCCATGCGTTGAGTCCATAGTCCGACGAGTTGTGGCTGGTTTGAAGTCCATGCGCTCGGAAGGACAGTGTCCAAGGCGCTGGACATCCCTTGGATGACACTGAGACCAGTAACATTGGCCGTCATGAAGCCAATCGTGGCGGCAGCGAGCGCAGTGGTGGATATATGCCCGATGGATATCACTGAGGACATGATGATACTATGCTCAAACACATGCGTGCTTCCAACATTGGCTTCAGCGAGAATGTACGCCAAGAACAGAAGTAGAATATACGAACCCAAAGACAGGAAGAGCATACCTGATGAGCGTTTTGGCTTCTTGCTGAAAGACCAAGAAAGCGTTGTCGACGGGTGGCTCGATGCGAGGGTTTGGCGAGGCAAGCAGAGCAGTTGTCTCCGATGGCAGTGCCTGTAAGCCAGGATCCACAGACTTTGTCTTCCCGCCCTTTGGAAGAAAAGGGAGCGTGTTTATCATGGACAACAGTCCGTCATCATCAACGCGACGTGTATCTTCAGATATAGAGGTTGCCAATACATCGGTGTCCGTCATTAATGTGACGCGGGCTGTAGAAGGTGGGAGTGGACTCTGGAGGGCTGAATGAAAGCAAGGAGAGTTAAATTTGCCAAAGTGATTAAAAAGTCGTCGTTTTGGATCAGCGACACGGAGATACGCATCGCTTGAGCCACCACTGAATGTATAACGCCAGGCACAAGTCAGGGTAGACGGAAATCATGGATCATGTATGAGTCGTCTCGAATTCCAAATTGACAGCGGTGCGAACGCTCTCACGCTGAGGGAGTAACCTCGCCAATAAGAAGTCAGTTGAACAGTTACTCGTTATGCCTTATCACGTCCTAAGTACGTCCAAGTGGGAGACGCTGGGAGAAGCAAACGTACTGGAAGACCGCCAAAAGACCGCCATCATCCCCGAACAACATATCCAACACACCCGTAGTTCGGAGCCTCGGCTTCCATCTGCCAGTGGAATCGTTGGAATCGTCGAGAACGAACTGTTTCAAGCTTTAAGATTCAACCTTTCCAATAGAGGCTGAGAAGGATACAACGAGGGTGCACTGAAGGTGGACATAGTCAGCCGCATGACCCACGGCATGTACGGTTGTTACCTGAGGGAGAAGGTCAAAATCACAACGCTGATTACACCATGAAGTTCCTCGCTTTTCTAGTTTAGAAGGTGCATTCCCACTAGAACAAAAAAGGGGCTTCTTTTTTGCGTTGTAAACGACATGAGAAAGACGCTCTATGTCCGTACCACAGTACCAAGTTACAACAGGAATATTATGCTCGCAAGCTGCAACCAGCCATTGGAATGAAATGTAGGACTCCTACTGCCGCGATGTGCTGGACGAGCATACCGTATCGTGTCCGAGTCGGGGAGTGCTAAGTATTTGTGCATGTGATCAGGCAATACCGGCTTCGCTGCATCCGTTCGCATCATGGTGGGGCTAGCATCATCGCGATAACAGTAGCGGCGGCGGCCGTCACCATCTTGATCGTGCCACACGGCATCTTCTTCTGTGAGCGGGAATGGTCAGACTGTACGTAGATAGAGCGCTGGGTTGCTCGGTTACACATCCGAGTGCTTCAATTGATCCCTGTCTGCTCGATGGGGATATCATAGGCACAATGCCAATTGCTGCGATAAATGTGATCCGTACAGGACCCTGGCAGTATGCGCGCCTCCAGATAATCGGAGTGGGACAGGTCAGTTTACGACTTAGTGTGACGTCCAAAACATGCTCGATAGAGATACATCCTGAACATCCTGGGTGCGAAGCGTAGGAGATCGTCCATGGAGCCCAGGAACACCCAAGTAAAGCCCGGTAGTTATATTTTTCCAGATAAGAGATGACACCTGGAGTTCAAGAGGCTTGCAATTCATGGGAGAGTTCGGAGATCAATCGATCACGTTCAAGTCGGTCGCTGGCAGGCGGTTATGATCTAACATGATTTGTTTGCGGAACATTAGATATCAGATGCATCTGAATCAACGATGCAATCACCAAGAGACTTCCCCGTCAAGATCAACTCCCGCACCTACTATCCAAGCTTCTTATCTGTGCAACGCTTGCCAGTGGCTCAAGTCTTGACCCTGAGTGGCGCTAAACGAAACGCGATCACGTGACCAATGTTTCATCCCAACACGCGTCAAGCACTTACCAATAGAAACATTGAACCTACTGGACACATCTTGAAATCGCATACGGACAGCGCGTATTCTCGCGAAATGGGGACTATAGTGACTGACGACGATGGC
This sequence comes from Boletus reticulatus, assembly GCA_038093535.1. Taxonomy (NCBI): domain Eukaryota; kingdom Fungi; phylum Basidiomycota; class Agaricomycetes; order Boletales; family Boletaceae; genus Boletus; species Boletus reticulatus. The sequence continues at coordinate 30,008 of JBBPSJ010000228.1, forward strand.
ACTGAGTGGTCCATTGAAATTACCGACGGTGTCAATGCGCCCGCTGCAAAGCCGGTCAAACAAACACTTTCAACAAGGACGAACTTTAAGTATGTGATGTTGAACATGTTTCGTCCGTATTTTGTCAACCAGACGTTACACTTGTCTAGAATCCACCCGTTCTATGACTTTTCAACAAAGGCTGCAGTCTCTGGAACCCGCTCGACTGGTCAAGAAGTGGTGGAACGCGCTCTCGATGCACGCCACACGGAATGTATACTTCCACGGGAGTTGACTGAAAGGATCCACCCATCTCCTGCGACGAACTATGCTCTGAAGGAAGCGAGACCGAATCCGACGAATTTTGCTTGGTTGAGTAAGCTACTCTTCGAATAGAGCACATTGGTTGAACCATTTCTCCAGCGCCGAGACACACAACATGTCAGATAGTCATCATCATCAACAGATTCAGTCTCAAATGAAACGGCAATTCGCCAGGTCGTATCAACCAATTCAACTTACGCGGGATACATCATCTGGTTTGTCGTCGCAAGACAGCTCGGGAGGGAAGCCCAACCCCGGGCCAGGGGAGTCGTCGCTTCCTGTATATTCCTTCTTGGAATATAAAGATGCCCCAGCCGTAGTGTACACCAAGTCAGAGAGCGAGGCAAACAGTCTTGTACAGACCTTGAAAGGGTGAGATATTCATTACCGTCCTGTCACTGGCGCTTTGGGCTGAGTTTTTGAAGCCCCTTGGGTTTCGACATCGAATGGCGCGTTATGTGGCACCCTGGCGCACAAGAGAGACGGACGGCCCTCGTACAGCTATGCGACCATGACAGGATCTTGCTCGTTCAAGTCAGCAGTATGAAACGTATGTGCTTGAATTGTTGTCGCGGCTATTCCAACTCACTTTTGCGACAGGGTTCCCCAGGAAAGTTTTGGTCGGTCTCCGCGTGCTTTCATGACCCCGTCTTTGAATCCTGACACACGGACAGGAGGTGATTGAATCTGCAAATGTCATAAAAACAGGCGCCAACATCTTAAGTGGGTCTCTTGCCCTAACGAGACTCTTCCGCACAGCTCATCCCTGTCAGACGATGGCGAAAAACTCTTTCGAGACTTTGGAATTCAAGCCAGGGGGCTTGTAGAACTCGGCGTTTTTGCCGCAAAGGCTGACGACACATTCAACTCTGTCTACAACCGAGAAATCGTCAGCCTTGCTAAGATGGTGGCCATGTACCTTGGCAAGACGCTTCTCAAGGGGAAAGTACGCACCTCGAACTGGGAAGCTAACCTCTCAGACAAAATGGTTGAATGTGAGGCCGTTCCCCAATCACATTATTGATACTCGTCACTCACCCTCACAGCCAGACGCCGCAAATGATTGTCACTGCGCACTCATGGTGTACGACCGACTCCAGGAAATCGCTTTCCAGGCTGGCAAGACCCTTGACGTGTCGACGTATTCACGTCAAGTCGACCCTCGTTCGCTCAAATCAAAAGTCCCATCATTGCCGACCCTTCCACAACGTCTGGACGCACCCACGAGGCCTCCCGTCCCAGCCTATTGTATACCCGAACCCCCTCGACCGCAGCAACTCCGTGCATACAAGCTGTGGCACCTAGACAAGATGCCACTCGAACAAATGTGTATGACACTCCGGACGGGCACTAGAGTTGAGCCGCTCAAGGAGAGCACAGTCATGTGAGTCCTTGATTTTTTGCGTGTGCCGTGTGTGAGGGTCCGGTCGTGTTGCTCATCTGTGGTGCCTTTGTACTTTGGCGCTCCCATAGATCGTACGTCATCGGGGCTCTGCAGGCAGATCCACGGTTGCCATTCAACGTGGCCGAACTCAAGTCGCTCGTGCTCATGGAAGCGAGCAGTTGGCAACGCCATCAGCAGTGGATTGCGTCGCGCGAGTGATCTTTGGCGAATGCTCACCGAGTACACGTCCGTATTTTTATTCAATGTCTAACATTAAAACTTTGTTGTTGCGCATTGTATTTAACGGTTGCTGGGTCTACTCACTGATATATACACACTTTGGTTGCTTCATGACGTGTCTTTTCGTTGCATGACCTACTAGTGACACAGGCCATGACAGATAAGTTGATTCTCCGAATGTTCTACCCGTTACTATGTAGCACTACACATCGAGAGGAGACTCGACGAGCAAGTCGAATGAATCATGCATAGTCATATGGTTTCACCTAGTCATTAGGAAGGCACGTTTGAGACCTGCCAACGGATATCCTATGCCCTTGCGTATCCGGAAGAAGTACATGCCCGCAAACATGGGCAAGACCTGTCACCCATACGACAACGTCGGCCTCGTTCCGCCACGTAGCGCAATGCGGTGAGAGAAGGGAAATAAAGACGCACGTTGATACCAGCTACTCCAAGAACGATTGTTATATCCGGGAGTGTCCATATAATACATTGAATGATATTCGTTCGTCGTCCGAAACGGACAAAAGGCATACGAGGGAGGTGCGTCCAGTGTAAGGTTCGATCGTCACAAGCTCGGTCGACGCGCAGGTGATGTCATTGATGGGCTTGGGCCCATCAGCGTATCCTCCGGGCGGAGAGCCATGGAAGGGCCCACCCGACTTGGTCTAAGAGAAGATATAAAAACCCGTGATCCGATTAGAAAATCACATCTGACTCAAGCGTGGTTAGTTCGGGAAATGCCGACACGACATGTCTGGCTCGGTTATGTTTGAAAACATCTTCTCTACCCCGGACGTCTCCTCCATCTGGTCAGACCGAACACGCGTTGCAAACTACCTTCGTTTCGAAGGTTGTCTCGCTCGCGTGCAGGGAGACCTCGACATTATTCCAAGGGACGCTGCCGTTGAAATCGGTGCTTTTTGCGCGGATGTCGAGAATATCGATTTCGGAGAGCTCAAGCGAGACACCGAGAAGATCGGGTATCCGGTACTGGGTCTGGTCCGCCAGATCGTCCGCCAGGTCAACGTGAAACACCCGGGACTCGGAGAATGGGCTCATTTCGGTGCGACCACTCAGGTGATCTTTCCGATTTACCAAGTAGCGGACTATGTGACTAATGACAAGTTGGGAACAGGACGTGACAGATACTGCCACTGTCCTTCAGCTAGCGTCGACACTCGAGATCGTTGACGCGTCGCTGCGGGACATCGTTGAGAGCCTTGGTGTGCTCGCAAGACGCCATGCCACCACTCGTATGGCTGCTCGTAGCAACCTTCAACAGGCTGTCCCTATGACGTTGGGGTTCAAACTCGCGCGTCTTCTTGCCACTTTTCAGCGACACCAGCGACGTCTTGAGCAACTCAGGCCGCGGGTTCTCGTGCTCGAATTCGGTGGTGCAGCTGGTACACTCGCCGCGCTCCCTGCCGACAAAGCGCTGCCATGCCAGGAAGCACTCGCCGAGCGTCTCGGGCTCTCAGTTCCAGCGATTGCTTGGCACACGGAGCGAGATAGTATTGCCGAAGTGGGCGGGTTCTTTGCACTCTTGACTGGGACATGCGCCAAGTTTGCGACGGATGTCAAGCTTCTCATGCAGACGGAAGTGGCTGAACTCTCCGAGCCTTTCCATGACCAACGCGGATCGTCCTCGACGATGCCACAAAAACGCAACCCTATCTCGTGTGCGTATATCACCGCCATGGCTGCCAGCGTACGCTCCCATTGCGGTGCAATGTACGAGGCGATGGTAGCAGACCACGAGCGTTCGACGGGGCCGTGGGAAATTGAATGGATTGCTCTACCGGAGATATCCAAGTTGACATGCGCCACGCTAAAACACACGGCTGAGCTTGTGGCTGGACTGGAAGTGCACCGCGGAGCGATGGAGAGGAATTTGAGCCTCACGAGAGGCAGCATTGTCTCTGAGGCGGTGATGATGGCACTCGCCGATAAGATGGGACGACAGGTTGCGCACGGTCTTGTGTACGATCTGTGCAGGAGGGGTGCAAACGAGGACGTGCCGTTGCTCGAGCTTTTGTGTGCAGACGACAAGGTGGCCTCGGTCGGGGTAGGGAGGGATGAACTGGCGCGGTTGTGCGAGCCTGGCCATTATGTGGGGCTGTCGGTTGAAATGGTCGAGCGTGTCGTTAGAGATCCCTAATCGGAAATGGATGATTCGCCTGCTTCTTTCTTTCTTATTCATCCTCGTAATGGCCATTCCAGAACGCGGTGGTTTTTCGCTGCCAATACGAGGACACGTCAACGAGCTCAGGGTAGACGACGAGTGAGTACGCCGAGCTGGGTCTCCATGGCGAACTTGTGCTCGGCGGCGGTCTGGAGAGGACACGTTCCGTTCAGCGATGTCGCGTCGATGTTAGTTCTTCGATCATCGTCCTCGAAGCAACTCCGGAGAGCGCGGCACGTAGCATCGCCAGCCATGCCTTTAACACCTCTCGTTTTCTTCTCCCCCTCGCCTCCCTTCCCTCCCTTCCATGTCCCATATCGTCCCTCTGATCGCATCCCACTTTCTGGGTAAGTCGCTGGTGACTTCAAAACGGTAGCGCTAACCTGGCCCAGGTGTCATACTCTGTAGCTTGTACGCCACACACTCCTCGATGCTCACAGGGCGTTTGACTCGCGTTAGGTTGTATGGCCTCACGTTGGCGCAAACATGGTACTATTTCCATTCCTTCCCCAAAGACAGCTGTCGCACGAAGATCTTGGTCAGTGCTCTCTTCCCTTACATGTCCTTCAATCTCATCATCAATGCCAGGTTGCATTCCTGAGGTACACACCTAAATCGGGGATCACCCTCGTAGTACTCATCGTATTGCTAGCGTCCTTGGCACGGCTCAAATCGTGCTCGTGTCCGCCTCAATATACCAGTATACCATCGTTTATGCTGGGGATATCGACATGTCTGGATATGTCACATCGTAAGCTACTTTTTTGGGCCTGTCCTTTAGGGATTCACATTGCGATTCGACACAGGTCATTCGAGGTACGTGCCTACTCCACCGTTGCGCTTCTTTATCTAACGGCGTCTCCAGGCATCGATGGGCGTTTCTGTAAGCACGTTTTTCGGTCTCATGTCTACCTGACGTTAATCTCGATGCTGCCAAGTCTGCAATCGCGTTTGGAGTGCAATTGTGAGTCGAGTTTACTTCTACTGGGGTGATCTTACGTTATTCTCCACCACATTAGGGCATATGCACATCGTATTTGGCGATGTGAGTACAGTAGAGCTTTCGCATGACTTCACCTAACCTGGCGTCCTAGTGAGCTTTTGCAATCGACTATTGACTCTTTCGATCGTAAGTAGCTCAAGAACAGGTACTACTCTTCCGACTAACGAGGATGCATATAGGTCGTATTGGCATTTATTGCACTAGGTTAGTCGTATCCTACTTGTTTGGAAAAGTTCAAGCGAACACCGTCTAGGTTGCGGTGTAGGTATGCACATCATGACGTTACGCGCGTATCCACACTTATCATAGCTATCCAGCTATTTTGATAGAGACGTACGTGGACTGCGTGCACCGTCTCTTCTATCGTTTACCTAAACTTCACTTATAGCATCGTAACCCCGCAATGGGAGAGCACGCGCGGAAGCAACGTCAGTCACCTCTCATCCGTCTTCGCACAGGAGCTCGATCCACCTCTCACTGGACTGCCGGCTTAGCTCTCCGCAATGATCTTTTATTTTTCGTCGATCGCTTGTGATCTTCTCATCGCCGGCTCGCAAGCGTACTTGTTCCACAAATCAAGGACTGGCATCGGGCGGTGTGTTTTGTTCTCGTCTGAATATGGAGAGTATCCCTTACATGCATCAGGCTAGGCGGTCTCATCTCCAAGCTGACCATCCTGGTCATTAATGTCGGTCTACTGACAAGGTATTCATTCTCGTCGTCACGTCGGGACATCCTCGCCACAAGTTTTCTCTTCTCCAATAGCGCCGACGTGACTGTCTTTCTCGTGCTGGTATATCTTTCGTCTGAGATGTGTCGATTGCGCTAATGTCCACCACCAGTTTCTCGTCTGTCCGTCCAACGGCGCGTTCCTCGTACCATACATTCTCATGAGCCATTGTGAGTTCCTCTCCTTTTTTCGCTCCCGACATGTATAAATGGACGAATTTGTCCAGGCTACCTCAATTCCTTCTTGAGCGTGTGAGCGCCAACGCCGATAGCCCCAACAAAGTAAATACTGATCCCTGCCGTAGTCTTAACTCGCGTCTCTTCCTGCGCGAATTGGTCGATAAGGAAGAGGTACGTCTACCCCCCGACGTCAATCGGGTTTGGGAACGGGACTGACGTCCTTCTCCGCTACTGCTACCCCTCTCGTGGATGATATAGTACACCTGTCCAAACATCGTCGTGAGCTCTGTGGACGGTTTCGGACTCGGTCCAACCTCCCAAACGCACTCACCATGTCCATCCCGGTCTCATTCGCAAACATCATCCCAATGCCCAGACGTGCCATCCCCAACCTCGACCCGATCCCTGCCGGGGTCGCAACCGCGGTCGCAGTCGCAATCACAACCGCATACACCGTGTCCATCTAGCCTTGACCCGTGCCCAATCATGGTCGTTTCGCGTGTATGAGGTGCCTAAGCCACTTGGAATGTGATTTATGTAATAAAAATGTTTTCGGTTTCACACTGTCTGTCGTTTTGTTCCTTCGTTTTCTTTTTCGTTTGGTGTGTTGAGCACGAGCAACGCTATGCAGTCGGCAGGTCGGTTCGTGCGAGCAAAAAGGATGGACAAGAAGACGACACAGCGATGGCGTGTAACACCCATGCTACCACACCTTGTGTGACCTTAATTTACATGAAATGTCTTTGACGTCAAAAACGGCGTTTCAGGACGCGAAGAAGAAAGAGACTATTATATAGAACCCCCATACACCCCAGACCCATGTCCAATGCCCGCAAGGCCCATGATATGTTCTGATACATGGCAGGGTCATACAATGTGAGACGGTGCTGCGGAGCATAAGTGAGCATCATGGGTGCTTCCGGTTGAACGTTGAGGACTTTAGACTTGCCTATGTGCTGATACGCATGGTTTCGTGCATCAGAAGGATCCATCGACCCCAGAGTCATCATCGAGCTCGGAACTACCACCACTAGCAAGCTTAATGTCGGAGACATCGGCCATATCACTGACCCCTTCAAGCTCAGAGTCACCGGCATCGTTTGACGCGTGGTGCTGCTTGGTAGTTAAGTCGCTGATAGCAAGCATCTCAGCGTGTACAATCATGATCGAAGTGCAGTGAACGCACTCCATATTGGACACAGCATTGGACGATACAGGAAAGCCACTCTGGTTGGAAGAAGGCGGGAGTGGAAGAGAGTGAGAGAGTATAATGGCAGCATACATGAGACACGCAGCAACATAGGGGGGGTCAGCCCTTGGGGAATCACTGCATGGACGAGAACACGCACGTCCTAGAAAGAGGACACAGTACAGGGAGGGTCAGCCCTTGGGGAATCACTGCATGGACGAGAACACGCACAAACTAGAAAGAGGACACAGTACAGGGAGGGTCAGCCCTTGGGGAATCACTGCATACACGAGAACACGCACTTCCTAGAAAGAGGACACAGTACAGGGAGGGTCAGCCCTTGGGGAATCACTGCATGCACGAGAACACGCACAGCCTAGAAAGAGGACACAGTACAGGGTCAGCCCTTGGGGAATCACTGCATGGACGAGAACACGCACTTCCTAGAAAGAGGACACAGTACGAGGAGGGTCAGCCCTTGGGGAATCACTGCATGGACGAGAACACGCACAACCTAGAAAGAGGACACAGTACAGGGAGGGTCAGTCGTTGGTCCATACTTGAGTGCATATACACTTACCCACGGAAGCTGAGGATAAATACGTGGCAGTCAATACAGCTTTTGTAGGTGCTTTCATCTTGCACGTACCATTTGCTTCGCTAGAAAATTACGAATGAGGTATTTTGCCTCTGCGGTCGGGGTAGTAACTGCTTGCTGATTATCAGCGTCGTACGGCACCACCCTTCGCTGTCTGCGCGTGCGCGTGCGCGTGACTTGGAATCGTCTCTCACAGTGTCGACTTCCAGTTCGTTGTAGCCCTTGTCAGTAAGTAGAAAACGAAAACGAACCACGTGATGGTGCAACCACGCTCTAACGCAGCCGAAAGATTTCCGATGCTGACATTGATGGTATTAGGCGTTCCGCATCGACACGTGTATGTCGCCGTTGTGTTCCAACTGACTTCTTCAATAACTCTCGTCACGATCTTCGTCCCAGGTTCCATCTTCGACCAAATATCACTTTCTCTTGTCAGTTGCATCACATCATGATCCGAGTCAGTACTGCCATATATCACGAAATCGTATTGTTTCCTTTCAA